>VZRS01008361.1:91818-102955 GCA_013398055.1 Ifrita kowaldi
GGCAAGACCTCCTGCATACTACAAGGCAGGAGAGATCAGAGAAATTAAAAGAACCAAAGGCTGAAATACTGAAGATAAATAAGGATGGCTGAGAAAATACATATAACTGTACAGTATATACAAAGAAGAATGAACTTCTTGGTAAAATTCTGCACTTCAGACCCTGCTGAACTCCAAAAAAGAGCAGCTAGAGCCAGGTATATACACATCCTCTGTAGACAGAAAAAGCACTGTGCAAAGGACTGAACTTTATTCTATATACAGAAGAAAACACCTGACAAGTAACAGCCCCACAAGATCTATAACCAAAATGCTGTTTTAACTGATCCAAAAAAAAACTAGCTGTGGGGCAAAGAACTTTACAAGCATGGTTTTACCTGAGTGCTTATAGGTTGAAGCAGGTAATTCACAGTTAAGTTAAAAAGATTGCGTGTAATAGTCCAGGATTGGGAAAATGAGAACATGTTCCATTAGACACCAAAAGGAAAGTAGTTGCAGACACATTAAAACCGACATCCTATTGGACACAGGTCCAATAGGTCATAGGGAGGTCAGTTTTGAAGGAAAAATCCAACTGAAATATAAACACGGCATTGTGGAAACCAGACAAATCTCCCATAGCTTTGTCCAGCCAGCATTAATCTAGGCATCAGCTGTGGTGCATAATCTAAACAAAGGGATCAGTCGGTTCATACATCTGGAAGCTGTCATATTTTGGAGCCTCCTAACAGTTACATGTAAGTGCAACATTCACTTAGATGCAACAGCCTTTAAATTTGTTGAGTGGTCAAGAACTGTTACTTGCATACACTACATCATATTATGACTTTCTGGGGAACCGCCGAAAATATTATGTAATGACAGGGCTTGGACCATCTCTTGCCACAAAAAAAAAAAAAAAAAAAAAAAAAAAAAAAAAAAAAAAAAAAAAAAAAAAAAAAAAAAAAAAAAAAAAAAAAAAAACCCAAAAAACAAAAAAACAAACAAACAAACCCCCCAAAAAAACCAAAAAAAAATCATGAAAATGGACAGATTGAGGGTGAGTAGCTCAGGTTTACCTTAATGCATTCTATGCTGAAAGGAAACTTGAGCATCCATTGCTTTCAGAGTTCATTCTTCTCTGAACCCACTAACTGCTGAGGAATAATGAGGAAGGGAGGCGAGTTCTCCACAAAAACAAGCGAACCAACATAAAACCAGGCCACTTAGCAGGTGGCAAGAGCTGGTAGTAGACCCCAAACCACTCACCACCACATGCACATGGCACCACAACTTCAGCAGCAGCCAGCCCTACAGCTGAGTTAGCTCTTTTGCTCACCTACTCTTCCCCTGTTCCTGCTCAGCAACAGCAGCATAGCGAACAACACTAAAACAATGTTGCTTTCAACTATTCTATTTCACTCCAGGACTTCTGCTCCAAAATCTTCAAGAAATGCCTTCAAGCCCTGTTCACAAGCAGCAAAATCCCCAGAGCGCAAGATGACACTCAAAGCTCAGAAGAGGAGGACAATAGCATAGCCAAGGCGCCGCCCTGTTTAAATACACATTCCAGCAGAGAAAGAAACAGACCCTTCCAAACAATGATCTGTAGGGCACATTCTGGCAGGGACACTGGTAACAGTGTTAAGTTTGGAAATAATAACGAAGATTAATTTTCTCCAGGCTTGAGTAAATTAAATGCGTCTGAAGTCTGAAGGAACCATGCAACAATGCACTTACAGCTTAGAGGGGTGCCAATTCTACAGTAGGAGCTTCTCTTTCCCTTCCCTGAAGACAATGCATGGGCACACTATTAGTCTGCTGTGGCTTTGTACATGGATAAGGCCTGGTCACACTAAAGTCATCTCAAGTTCTGCCACTACATTCAGTGAATTTAGGATTTCATCCTTTACCTTTTCAATGACCAAAGAATGGTCACAGGCAATACCTTCATTAAAACTCTTACAGATAAAAGAGGAGTTTTATGCACTGAAGCTGCAGGGATGTTTTTCTGTACAAGCTTTTCAGCAAGGAGTACCAACTCTGAGCAATGATGTGGACACCTGCCAAGATGGAACTTGGCAGAATTGGAACAGAGATCTCCAGTGACTTTGAATTTAATAGCAGGCTCTTGAAAGATGACAATCAAATAAATATCCATGTAAGTAAAACCTTTAAACATCTTCTCTTAACAACTTTCAATATACGGAAACAGAGGGAGTTCAAAGGAACATAACACCCACTGCTCTGATGTTTTTATCCACAAATATTATGTAAATCCTAAATATAAGAATTTGATGTTCTTTTCCAAAACAGTAACTTGGACTGAACTACTTTTGCGCTTTACCAGTAAACATTAAAATAAGCATGTTTCTCAGATGACCATCCTTCAGCTATCATGTGGAAAAAACCACATGTAATAAATAATCATATTCAAATCAAACAAAACAGTAGCTTGGAAATTTTCCAGATAAACACCTTGCAGTGAACCTTCAATATGCACTGAGGAATGCAACACAGTGTAAGACAGCACTCAGGGATAAGTAAGCCCTTATGTCACCTGATTCACAGGAAACTAATGAATTTGGTGATGTTATCAGAGACAATGTCTTGACTGCCACGGAGCCTGCCAACACCCCACCACAGACTGAAGAGCAGACTAACTTCTGCTCTTCTGCCATCTATACCGTGCCAATGAGGTGATGCAGGAGCAAGCACATCCAAAGCAGTACTCGTCTGCTGCTGTCCACAAATGCATATGTTTGTGGCAGAAAGGAATTACATCTGACTGGGTCAATTCCTGCTAACTGTACTCAAACAAACGTTACTTCAGCCCACTCACATAAGTTTGTCTCCTTGAAAAAACAAATTTGTGCAGCTCTGTTCCTTTACTATTCTTTTTTTTGTCTCTCCAAAGAATACTAATGTAAAGTTAACTGGTGCCCTTAGGCAGAACTTAGGAACAACTTTTCTCTCCACCTGCACTTAATCTTGCTGGGTTAAGAAAACTGAGAATCTACAGAAATAATACTGGTTCCTGCATCACTCACACACTTTCCTCATTTTCACCTCATTCTTAAATTGCATGGGTAGATTAACATATTTTAAGAGGGGTCAGCCATAAACACAATACCGCAACCTGATTTTTGTCCCTTAAGAGAGAAAGGAAGCAATACTACACATAGTTCAAATCTCAACTTGCAAAGAGTTTCTACTGTAAGCAATCAGTCCTAATTCACTTACAATTAGAACACACTCACTTTGTTCCACATACCTGAACTAAACTATGCAGCTACTGAGGCATTCCCTGCAGGATGCCCTACCTATTTGTATCACCCACCCTCTTCCTTCAAATTTTCTTAAAGAAGGAGCTCTGCAGTTCAGAGTTCAGTTCAAGCTCACAAAGCTTCACAAAGCTTTATGAAGAGGGTTACTTAAGGAGGAATAGTTTGACTGAGCTACAGCTAGTGCAAAAAGTGAAGAAAGCAAGAAAAGAAGTAAAGAACAGCATGATCTTTGACCACTTAAGGAAGAAAACTAATGAAAAAAATGAGGAGAAAAAAATCCCAAGACAATGATAACATGGAATGAATTATCACAGCACAAAACTAGATCATCTCTCCCATTATAAGATGCTCCAATTAACATCATTTAAAGCATTGCAGTAGCCAAACTTCAAGCTTCATTTAACAGAACCTTCTCTGGAGCCACAAAACTACCTTCGTTCAGAAGCAGAGGCTGTGAATTTTCATGTGTGACTGCTGTTGACACACTGGGTCTTAGACTGCCTATTAGGAGTGGTAGCAAATAAACATAACTAGTTATAAGCATGATTTCTTTTCCATCCAGAGCACTCTTTAGTTATGAATGGATGATTCTAAAAGCACATCTGTGTCCAACAAAACTCAGTCACTGAGGAAATCAATGCAAAGCCCTTTTTTTCTCTTTGTGTGTACAATGCATAAAGATGCTAAACAGTCTCCACATCTCCAGGATGCATGGACACCCACATACAGCAGTTCAACCCAAGTCGAATAACAGAACTGGCATTAAAATGCCAGTCCAGAATTTGTTTGCCCCGGCAGACAACTCCCACCAGCAGCAAGGTATGCACATGGGGGTGACATATCTAGTCACGTGCTGAGGAGATACATGTACATGTCCCAGGCAAAGATGACAAAGAGCAAGTCTACAAGGCAGGAACATAGAAGGAGCCACTGTGGGACACACAGTAATAACTGACGTGTTTTGAACAGCAGCCAGAGGAGGACTGTGTTTAAAAGAAACCCCAAAAAACAAAAAAGCTACTCTACAATACTTAGCGCCAAGAAACAAGCTGAGAGGAAAGCCACTTTGGTATCAGGAGGCTCAGAAAAGGCCAAGAATGCTAGCATAAATTCTGAAGGAAGAAGACTACTACAGGAAATCTGAAAGAATGATGTTTTGAAGATCTCTCTGAAAGTTTGCCTACCAGGTAAGCTTCTAAACTTCTTATGTAAATATTTCAGCCATAACAGCTGCAGGCTCAGACTACTAATCATTTAACTTAGAATGTGCATGGTCTTAAAACTCATTCAAAGTTCACTTCACTATTCGTTAATTAATTGTGTTATGGTTTTAAAGCAACTGTTTACTTGCAGCAAACTTCAGTGCTGTATATGTTCCACGGTATTCAGAACCACGCCATATCAAATCTGTCTCTTAAAGTAAATACTGCCAATTTATTCAGCAGTAATAACTGTAAAAACTTCAGTAGCAAATCAAAACTGTTATTTGAAATATATTTCAAGTAACCTATGAATCTACACAGCATATACAAGACAGTTCAGGGATCAAGCCCAGATGGAATGGGGTTGTGAAAGGCAGGTGCTGCTTGACCAATGTTATCTTCTTCTGTAACTTAGTGGGTGAGGGAAAGGCTATGGATATTGTCTACCTGAACTTTAATAATGTCTTTAACACTGTTTACTACAGCATTATGCTGGATACTGGCTGCTCATGGTTTGGACAGGTGCACTGTTTGCTGGGTTAAAAAGTGGCTGGATGGCCAGGTCCAGAGAGAGTTACATCCAGTTGTTGGCCAGTCACTGGAGGGGCTCCCACGGCTCCGTGATGGGACCAGTCCTGTTTAATACCTTTATCAATTATTTGGATGATGGGTTCAAGTGCTCCCTCAGTCAGTTCCCAGATGACACCAAGCTGGGTGGGAGTGTCAATCCTCAGGAGGACAGGAAAGCTCTGCAGAGGGATCTGGACAGGTTGGATCGATGGGCCAAAGCCAATGGTATGAGGTTCATACCATGTTCAACAACATAGAGTGCCAGGTCCTGCCCTTTGGGCACAACAACCCCACGCAGGACTACAGACTGGGGGAAGAGTGGCTGGAAAGCTGCCTCAGGAAATGGACCTGAGGGTGCCCAGGTGTTGCTGAGCATGAGCCAGTGTGTGCCCAGGTGGCCAAGAAGGCCAATGGCATCCTGGGCTGTATCAGCAATAGTGTGGCCAGCAGGACCAGGGCAGGGATTGTCACCCTGTACTTGGCCACACCTCGAATGCTGTGCTCAGTTCTGGGCCCATCACTGCAAGAAGGACATTGAGGGGCTGGAGTGTGTCCAGAGAAGGGCAACCACGAGTCCTGTGAGGAACGGCTGAGGGGGTGGGGGTAATTTAGCCTGGAGAAGAGGACCCTTGGGGTGGCCTTATCCCTCTCTACAGCTACCTGAAAGGAGGCTGTAGGCAACAAGTGATAGGATGACAGGTAAATGTCAAGTTGCTCCAGGGGAGGTCTAGATTGGATAGTAAAAAAAATTTCTTCACAGAAGGGACTGTTGAGCATCGGAACAGGCTGCCCTTGAAGTACCATCCCTGGAGGTATTTAAAAGGTGTTTAGATGTGACATTCAAGGACATGGTTCAGTGATGAGCACAATGGCACTAGGTTAGCGGTTGGATTTGATGATATTATGAATCCTTTCCAACTTAAACAATTCTATGATTCTATATTTGGTCAGCATTGCCCAGTTCATTCAAACTCTCAGTAAACAAAAGGTAAAAGATAAAGTGAGACAGCTATTTTAATAAACAGGACAATTCAGTCACTGCTTCTGTTCTAAGAAACCTTGATCTAAAGAGTCCCTTAGCATACCAATCTCCATGGAGAGTACTTTAAAGCTGTTAGGATCAGTTGCATGTAAGTGCAGAAGAACAAGTTTGGTGCTGCTTTGCACTTCTGCATAGGAAGAAATGCATTTTCCATATTATCTCCTTCTGTCTCTGTTTCATCTCAAACTCTCAATCTGTACTGCTGTTTGTAGTTTAGCAACAAAAATATGCAATTGCTATCTTGTACAACACCCTGGTTCATGAACAGAACATTTACAGAGCCTCTACCAAGAAAGCACATTTTAGCAAGCTCTTTTCTGTAGATGGGCATGTAGTGCTAGAATGGGAAAACTAAAAGATAATTTAAATAAAATCCAGAATATTTTATTTCACCTTAATCTGCTAGCCTTTGCTGGTTGGTTTTGAAATGCAAGGGTTTCTAAATGCAGAGTTTTAATGGCTTTTTAAAAAATTTGATATGAAAACTAAACTAAATAGATGTGAAATTACATAAGTCAACTCTGTCAAACCAGCTGCATTATGAATTCATCTTGCCCATAAAAACCTCAGAGATCAATTTCCACTAGATTCTATACTAGGGACTTCTCCTCACCCCTTCCCCATAACAATAATGACACGAGAAGAGGCCAGTGCAGCAACTGAACTATGCAACTATTTTGCAAATCCTATTTCTTCCTCGAGAATTGCATTTTTACTGCCAGGCCAGTCACTGAAGCATCATCAGCAAGTCATTTCTTACAAGGCTACAAAAAGCAGGTGGCATTAATTGAATAGGATCACTATTCCAAGCAAGTGAACACCAGGTAACATAAGGATAATAAATGTCAGTGGAGCATGCGGGATAGGGCTGCAATCATATATTAATTTACCCAACAGAGAAAAACAGAGACAAAATACCTAAAATCAAAAATTGAGAAAAGAAACTTCTTCACAACTTCACATTGAGTTTGGAAGAAAAATTAGAAGTGAAGAAAAACAAGACTCAGTCATTCTCATTAGTATTTAAGGTACTGTGCTTAGTGACCAGTACAAACTCTGACTGCACATCTCTGCCTACAGATGGGACCCAGCACTGTCTTGCTCTGTTTCTCAGGCAGATCTGTTGGCAGCAGATCTCGTCGTATTTTGAGCTCCTGGACTACACTACATGGACCAAAAAAGGTCATTATTTTCCACAACAGAAAAACCAACACTCACTCAATGACCCGCGAATCCCGTCATGACCCCAACACGGCTGTCATCTGCAAGGACCAACTCCGATCCTATACGCTCTAATTCACCTCGGGAAGGACAGACCATCTTCCGAACAGGCATCGACTTTGTTTGCACTCAGCACTAGCTTTTCCACATATACTCGTACAAGAGAGCTATTTAGTAATGATTATTTATGCAGCCTCCCATATTAACTTTTATAAGCCAAATTCTGCTGCAAGCTACTTTGACATAAACCTAGAGCAGTAATTGCTGCAGTCAAGGACCTCTGTTTCCACGTCGACCCAGCAGCTAACGGGGGGAACGTGATGCTAAATAAACAGTATTTTTCCCTCAGGAAAACAAGCAGACAAACAAACAAAAAAACCCACAAAAACGAGAAAAAGAAAAAAAGAAGAAGAAAAAACCCCCACCAAGAACACACCTAAAGCCCAAACCCGCGGCAGCCTGGAGCCATGCCTCTCAGCACGGGGTGCCCCGCCCAGCTGGCTGCCCCACTCGGGGATGCGCTTCGCCTCGGCTGCCTTTCTTTCGGTTTGTTTTTGGTTTTGTTTTGTTTTCTTTTTTTGTTTTGTTTGGANCTGCCGCGGGCGGCTTTACCCGGCCGGCCAGGCGGGCAGGGACGGCAACAGCAAACAGGGGCACCCCCCGGACTTACCTTCTACCCACAGCTCCTCCACGTTGGTCTCGAGATTAGCTGCCCTTAATCCTACAGCGAAAGCCCCAAATATCAGGAGGCCGACAACCAAAAACTTCCCGCAGTTTTTCTGAATGTAACAGCCCAGTTTAAACAACAGTCTCTGAAACTTTGCTCGCAGCCACAGCGGCGCTTTCCGTCCCGTCGCCTTCCCCTGCAAAGCAAGAAGAGGTCAGTAGTTGGGGGCTGCGGCAGCCGCAGAAGTGAGGGGAGCCCCCCAGCCCTCCCACGAGCGCGACAGCTCGTGTCCCTCGGGGCGCAGTCCCCAGGGGAAGGATGGATGGAGCGCCGTGAACACCTCAACAGGCATCCTTCCAGCCGGGCCCTTTGCCCCGCGGCCCTGCCGAGCAGCCACCCTCGAGCACACACACAGGGACAAGATGTACCTGCTGGCAGCCATCCTTGCCCCAGACCAACACGCGGGTTCGGGGGTGACAGCACTGCGTCGGCCCCCGGGCCCTCGCCTGTGCTGCCCACCACCACACTCTTGTGGTGCCCGAGGCACCGCCACCCGCTCAGGCTGCAAAGCATTCGCGCTGGCGAGACCCATGGCTCCAGGGAAGAAGGAACCACTCCCGATGAACCTCAACAGCTACAAGAAAGAAAAGTCACTTTTCCTGTTCTCCTTGGAACCCCAGAATGGCTGGGGAGGAGAGGCGGGGTAATTGTGTGACAGATAGTGGGTAGCAGTGGCCGTTTCCCCCATTCCCAGCTCCTAGCAGGGCCTTGGTGCTGGGGCAGGACCCACGTGATGAGCAGCGCTGTAAGATCTGCAGTAATTCATTTCCATAGAGTTTGGAGACGCTGTGTGATCTGAATTAGGAAGTAGAGCAGCCATCTGTAAGTTACGACAATATTTGTGAACGGAAGAGGGCAGCCACATGGATTTTTTTTTTCCTCCTCCTTTCCCTCTTCTTAAAAAGCCTAGAAATCCGCTCCCTGAAGTGAAACCATCCCTGCAGCAAGGCAGCTTTTGGAGATTGTTTACTNCACCAAGAACACACCTAAAGCCCAAACCCGCGGCAGCCTGGAGCCATGCCTCTCAGCACGGGGTGCCCCGCCCAGCTGGCTGCCCCACTCGGGGATGCGCTTCGCCTCGGCTGCCTTTCTTTCGGTTTGTTTTTGGTTTTGTTTTGTTTTCTTTTTTTGTTTTGTTTGGACTTTTTTTTCCCCTCGTTCTCTCCCTCCTCTTTTCTATTTTCCTTTCTTTTTTTTCAGCGCCGGGCCCCGCGCTCCCCCCCAGCTGAAAGCTGTCCAAGCCCGGGACCACACACAGGCTCCCGCCCCGCCGCGCAGCCCGCCCCCTCCCCAGCCGCGGCCGCGCGCACTCCCAAAATGNCACTCCCAAAAGGGCGGAGGGGGCGCCTGCCCGCAGCACGGCCGCTTCCCACCGCCGGCAGGGACGGAGAGACCCGTCGCCCGCAGCTCGCCCGGACTGCGAAGAGGGGCAGAGGCGAGGGCACGGGCGGCTAGGGACGGGCTGTCCCGGCGGCCCTTCGCCGAGTGCACGGCCTGGCCGCCGCGACCCCCCGCGGGCGGAGAAGTGGTACGCGCCGCCCGGGGCTGCGCGCCCCAGCGCAGCGCCCNGCACACACACAGGGACAAGATGTACCTGCTGGCAGCCATCCTTGCCCCAGACCAACACGCGGGTTCGGGGGTGACAGCACTGCGTCGGCCCCCGGGCCCTCGCCTGTGCTGCCCACCACCACACTCTTGTGGTGCCCGAGGCACCGCCACCCGCTCAGGCTGCAAAGCATTCGCGCTGGCGAGACCCATGGCTCCAGGGAAGAAGGAACCACTCCCGATGAACCTCAACAGCTACAAGAAAGAAAAGTCACTTTTCCTGTTCTCCTTGGAACCCCAGAATGGCTGGGGAGGAGAGGCGGGGTAATTGTGTGACAGATAGTGGGTAGCAGTGGCCGTTTCCCCCATTCCCAGCTCCTAGCAGGGCCTTGGTGCTGGGGCAGGACCCACGTGATGAGCAGCGCTGTAAGATCTGCAGTAATTCATTTCCATAGAGTTTGGAGACGCTGTGTGATCTGAATTAGGAAGTAGAGCAGCCATCTGTAAGTTACGACAATATTTGTGAACGGAAGAGGGCAGCCACATGGATTTTTTTTTTCCTCCTCCTTTCCCTCTTCTTACAAAGCCTAGAAATCCGCTCCCTGAAGTGAAACCATCCCTGCAGCAAGGCAGCTTTTGGAGATTGTTTACTTTGAACATTTTTTGGCCGGCGGAGATTGGCGGCCGGGGCCGTCCCCCCGCCCCGCCCGGGCCGGCACCTCCAGCCCTCCGCGGGGACCGGCGCGGCAGGGTTAAGGTGGCAATTTGTTTACGGCCCTCGCTCCCCCTCCGACCGCCGGACAAGGGAGAAAACCGCTGCCTTCTCTGCTCGGGGACCCCGTTCTCCGAGGGCAGTCGCCGTCTCGGCGGTCGGCGGAAAACTTCACAAAAGCCCAACATCTGCCAAGAAACCGGCCGGCCGGTTTCTCCCCTGTTCCGGCCGGGAGCGGGTGTTGCCGAGGTCTCAGGGCGCTACGAGAGGATGGAGAAGCAGAAAGGAAGCAGAGAGGGAGAGGGGGAACGGGAGAGCGGGCCTGGGGCTAGCCATGGGGAGGCCGGGACCGAGCCGAGGCTGTTTCGGGAAGTTTAAGAGGAGAAGTGCTCCGCAGCACAGGCACGCATCAGAGCAGGCACAGGCGAGCGGGGAGGGAAGGAGGGCACTCTCTCCCGCACTGAAGAGTCACAGACGTCCCTCTCTTTTTCCCAGCATTTTATTGGTGGCCGTTTCGTTTCCATCTCCTCCTTCCACCCCCGCGAGAAAACACACCACCTCCCTCCTCCTCCCCCGCGGAAAAAGCAGCACTACCACTAGCGTGTATCTCTGGAAAAAAGAGTGAGAGATTGAATGCACCTTTGAAATCTGCTCCAAGGCGAAAGCCGCATCGCAGTAGCTTGGCCGCTGCAGATCCTCCCGGTCGGGCGCCGCGGCGCGCCGATTCCCTCCAGTCCTTCGCCGCCTCCCGCCGCCGTTCCTCGCCGCCCGGCCGGGGTGGCCTCCGCCGCCCGCGCTGCTGCTGGTCTCCGGCTCCGACGCGTTACCGGCCGAGGCCATGTTGCCGCCGCC
>VZRS01008362.1:0-145942 GCA_013398055.1 Ifrita kowaldi
AATCTCCGTGTTCTTGAGACACTCTTTTGAAAAGTTCGCTCGGCCCTTCTTTATTTCTTCCCTCTCAAGCTCAGTTTAAAGGCACAGAAAAGGCACAAAATTAATTGTTTGGCATTAAGCCATGATAGGGGATATACATGTTGGAGTCACCACAAGACAACAAGTTTTCCATTCTTCCCCTTTATTATTTCTGTCCTCTCATTCAACATTTGTACACTACATTTGGGAGATAGATTTGATCTGGCTTCTCCTTTCACATTAGTATTTTTACTCATTACTGTATCTGAATTGTTTGATAAACACATCAGTGGCACAGAGGTAATTGTAAATCAAGGCACTTTTTTGATCCTCGCATTTGCTATGGCTTTTGTTAGCGCAGTACCTAATTCTAATTGAAACTGCTGATAGATGTGAGCCTCTTCTGCTAACAGCTATCCTCTTATTAGCTTTTCTTTCAACATTCTGTATTTGCAACGCTCAGCAAAGCTGAACCACAGCAATAAAGCCTCAGCTGTTTTCCCTTGTTCCCAAGATCTATGAAATCCACTCCAGATTTCTTGTAAATTCCTCTATATATGTAACTGCATGCATACAGATCTGCACGTACAGTATTTTGTCTCTGACTGAGCGTTAAAACTCACTTTCATTTAAATCTTTTGGGTTTTTTTTCTCCTCAGTGAGGGAGAAGGAACACACCTCAACCTTTCATTTCCTGAAGTTCCTCTATATATCTTCTACCCAAATAGACAGTTAAGAACCACTCCCAGTGTGCACAACGTTCCAACAACTCACAAAGAACCTAAAAGGACATCTTGGTGCTGTTCCTTTGAATGAATTAGGTGTAATTTGAAGATTTGGAAGTAATTACTTTCACCCTGAGGTTGTAAAGAAAGAATATTCTCATTTCCATATTAGAAAGAGTAGCCCAAACAATTTGAAGGATCTTTGTCTATGTATATACGCACACACAGAGAAAAAGAATGTACATAGGAGAAGAGCTCTGCTCTATCAATCTAGTGGGCTATTTTTTTGATATTCTGAGTGACTCAGTCTGGCAATGAATGAGAGAATTCCTTTATTTAAGGGATTTTTCTTTTCTCAGTTTTTTTTTTTTTTTTTTTTTTTTTTTTTTTTTTTTTTTTTTTTTTTTTTTTTTTTGGGGNGGTGCTCTTGGAGGGCTGCAGCACAGAGAGCAGCACCACACAATAGAGCTGTGAATTGTTCTAGTAAAAAGGAGCTTTCAGAGCCAAATGGCTATTTTGTTAACATTTTAGACCAACGCATTGACCTTGCAATATAAAAAGACTAAAACAGACAAATAATTTAAAACATTTTGTTTTATGAGTTTCAGCACAGAAATAACCACCCTTCATAAAGTCCACATCTGAATGAGAGAGTCAGTATTCCCACAGTGCTTTCAAATTTGCTGGAATGTTACATTTCGTACTGCTTAGTTTTTAATGCCTCATTCTGCTCCCAAGTCCAATGACAGAAATCACTTGGAACAATGTAATGATTTTATTACAGGCACCTCTGTTCTTGCATTTCTCATCATTCCTCTTATTTGTTTTTTTACAGTCAATTGTTATGCATTGCTTCAAATTAAATTGTAAGCAGTTTGGGGAAGTACCACAGTAGATATTCACAGAGTGCATTAGCATAAGGAAACTAAACCTTTATGTTTCCCCTGTTGTCAGTGAACAGGTAGAAATGGTTTAAATTTCCTTTCCACTCTGGAAGGAACATCAAGTTTCACCAGAGCTGTAGCCTCTCCCCTCACTGGCAACAGGAGAAGCCTGTGGAGACAGTTGCCTTAGAGTGGGGTTACAAAAATGTTAGGAGAGTGGGATAGGGGACACAGCTCCTACATATATAAATATGAAAACACATACACAAAAGAGTAGCCATGGGGGTCAGTTCAAAAATCTATCAAGCACAGTATGCTGCCTGTCATGGCAAATCATAGAGACTAGCTGAGGAAGGAAAAAGAAAAATTAAAAAAAAAAAAAAGAGAAAATAATTTCCCCAAGTGTTCCCTGAGCTTGCAAGGGAGACACTTCCTTACCTGAAGGTGATCTCTCTGCAGTCAGGGCCTTTGATGGATTTTCTCATCCCAGAAGTTTCCTGTTTCTCCTGCTTGGCTCATTGCTACCTTTAGCACTCAGAGCCTCCTGTAGCACAGCAGGCTCTGTGCTCCTTGCTACCAACACTTTGCCTGAAGAGCCACCTCCTCTCCTTTGGCTGAGCATGCCACTTACCAATTTTGTGTAACTATCTCTAGTCCCATCTCCAGTCCCCTCAAGTTTCTACATTTTCATGGGTACTTCTTTGGGCTAGAGTCAAATTTACAGATACTGCGTGTTTTCTTCAGAACCATGACTTAGTTTGTGTTTTACAAAGAGGGTGTTCTGCATAGGCAAAAGCACCACTCTGAGGAACTAGACACTAATTCAAGGAAAAGAGGATGGAGAGAAGAGCTTAATCTACTAAGCAGACAGAGTTTTCCTTGACCAAATAGAAAACCAGCAAAGAGCACTTCTCATCATGAGAAAATTGATAAGCCAAGTCAGAAGCATAAGATTCTCTACTACTACTACTGGAAAAAACCCTCAGTACTTTTAGTATAATATTAAATCAGTGTTATGATACTTCCAAGATGTTACTTGTGACAGTCAAAATCACTTTGATCGGCTCATAATGAACTCAGTACTTTTTAACACTGGATAGGAAAAGTCAGCAGGCAGGTGGTTTTGGAATAAAAGCAAACAACCAGCTCTTAGGTAAAGAACACCAACAGTTTTCTGCTCCTCAACATCCCTGAAAGTATGTCAGTTTGGTATTTGATGCTTAAAAAATTGTTCCAAAATACTTACTCACCAACTGTTTTGGATAACAACATTTGTTGACTTCATTTCCAGGAAGAGGAGCCTAACATGCATGACAAATGAGTGTAAATAAGACAATGCAAATACAAACCAGTAATTTTGGTATTACCAGAGCATTTTATCATGCCTAGTGATGAAAGAGAACAGCACTGAAATGTTCCTGAAACTAGAAAAAAGAAAAAAGTTCCAAACTGTTGGCAATATTTTCTGATGCTGGTGTAAGACAGAGGGAGAGGAACAAAGACTCTAAGGAGTGACAGACAAAGGTGATCTGGAAAAATGAAGAAAAGCAGGTGTCCTACAAAACCTATTTATTACCAGTTCTCACTTTGTCATTTATACCAGTAACAGACATATGAAGAAGGTAGTTTTATACTCTTTATTACTGAAAAAAAATGAGCACATAGACTAATGCTTATGTAACACTATAATAGTGCTCTTTATTTCTGGTTACTAATGTACAGACAGAAATCTTTCCTGACCCAAAGAATATGTCTCTAAAACCTGAAGGATATCTAAAATGACACCAGCACAACTTGACTGAACTTAATAACATCCTAGGAAAAAGCCTTCAATTTATGCCATTTCTTCTATATCTGTTTTTTTCTGACTATGTCACAATAATTAGAAAAGGTCTGACAAGTTCTTTCAAGAAAAGCTTGAATGTTCCTGACCCTGCAAGCACTGTACATATCCCCAACATTAAGACATCAGTGATACCATTCAAACCAGTGAAACACCTATCATGCTTTAAATTACAGATTGGAAAGAGATATCTGCAATATCAGAACCTCAGCCTCTAAAAACTTTCTTCCTTTATACAAACTTAATTTCCCAATTGCTAGAAGAGACCAGACAATTGTTAGGAACAGTGAACAAAGTTCATTCCGGTTGTTTTTTTCTTTTTTTTCAAACAGCAGCATTGTGAAAATGTCAAGGATGTAGCGAGGGAGCTGATATGGAACTGAGAATAAAATAAAATGGAAAAAACCCAAAAAACCAAAAATATCTAAAAGAGGCAAAGAAAGAGAAAGTCAGCTGAAAGGCAATTCTCAGACCAGAAGAAATACCTCATGACAAACTGCCTGAGGAAGAAGTGGAGATACTTAAAGAGATGCTGATGTTTTCAGAGACAGAAGTAGGAAGAAGAAAAGATTGAAAGTTGTGAATCTGAATCCCTGAAGGGAACATTAAGCTAAAAAAGTCTATTCAAGCACATTAAGGCAGAGCTTATTTGTACATTCTGCAGCTGAAGCAAATATTCAGAACCAAGGAAGATTACTACTATTTAAAATGTTATAAAGACAATCTCACATAGACTTGTCAAGTAAGACAAGAAACGACAAGACCAAGAAAATGAGGATTTTACTGTTCAAGATTTCAAGCTAATGTGCTAATCACACCAACTCCTCCTTCCTCTTCAGTAGAGGAACCGGCTAAGTGATAAAATGAGGTAAGTTTCCCAAACGGTCACACTTTTACCTGAAGGAACATTTCATTTACTGTATGTTTTATGTTAAGTACAAGTACTTTTATGTTAAAAGGATCCTCTAGGGCTTCTCTGATGAAAGGCTCCAAGATTACCTGCTACTTCTCTCCCTCGCCCCCAAGCACTTATCTAAGAATACTCTGAGACATACAGGTACGCGAACTCCTGCCATACAGTGCACAGGAGAATCAATCTTGAGGCAGAGGAAAAAAGGAAGAAAAACACCACCACATACGAGTACCAGTATCAAGCCTGCCCCCCAGAAATGTACTATGAAATTATAAATTCACTCCCATCTGCATTCCTCACCTCAGAATCAAATAAGGAGACAAGGCTCATGTGCACTGTACTAAAAAGCAGGACACTCTGTTGACAAAGGTGAAAGACGGGGGGCCCAGGTGGTACATTTCCCAACCCTGTTGATGAATAAAAGCAGTCATTCAGTGCTCCAGGTAAATAACAGACTCATAATCAAGAAGCAGGGGCAGATAAAACCTTCCTGAGGCAGCTGGGAAAAGCCTCACAGCCACAGGAGCTGTCTGTCATGAGCCTCTATTGTCTGCTGGTCAATACAATGAGTCAGAGGCAATCCAGATGTTCAAGCTACCAAGAGGAACGAGTAGGATCAACAGTTACAGTCCTGGAATGCAAAGAGCAGATTTCAGCCTCTGCAGGGACCTGCTTGGAAGGACCCCATGGGAAACTTCCTTCCAGGGCAAAGGGACCCAGCAGAGATGGCTGGAGTTCAAGGTCAGCCTTATCAGAGCACAAGAACAGTTTATCCCACTTTGCAGAAATCCATCAAGGCCAGCACAGATGAAAAGGAAAGCTCGTGGCTGAGTTCATGCACAAAACAAAAGGACACAGAATCCCAAAGCAGGGACAGCTACGTGGGAGAAATACAGACGCCGCCTGCACTGGCAGGAGCAGAATCAGCAATGCACAGCTGGAGTTCAAACTAGCAAAGGGGAAGGAGGGCAGGAAGAAGAGTTTCTGCATGTACACCGCTAGCAAAAGGAAGCCTAAGGAGAGTGTTGGCCCTGCTCAGTGAGGCAGTAATCCCAGTAACAAGCAACAATACTGCAGAACTCAGTGCCTTTTTACAGAAGTTTTCACAAGCAAGTCTGAACTACAAGTATTTATATTTGAATTAATTCTTTCCAGAGCTCTTCATAGTGGAAATATATTCATCCCTTACCTGTCACTTGTCACATGCCAACATATACCACAGACTCTTGTCACCAACACCTAAAACACAACCCCTCCTCATTAATGTTTCCATATACAATTTGTTTGCCAAATCATGGCCATTGACTTATCACACACCTTCTGGTCACATCAGAGCATGCCCAGGATCGTTTTCCATATTAAACATTTTCCAAATTTGTTAAAAGCATTTCACAGTTCTAATGAGGTGGTTTGTATCTGCCAACCTATTGCTCAAGGGACACATAATTCAGTAATTTGAATCATTTTCTAAGTTGGTCTCCCACCACATAACCAGCAGAAGAGCCATGTTTGGACTGGCAATTCACCAATGCAGTGGTCTGATTGAGTCACCCAGAAAGGTCAGACAAGACTGATAACAAAGGCATCCAGGGATCAGTTTCATTCCCCCTTTTGATCATGTTACAGTGACATCTGGAGGGCCACTGTCACCTTTGCTCAACTTGGGCATGTCCAATAAAGTCCCAAGGCTGTCGGCCATTTGAATAATTGAGTATTGAAATTTTGGAATCACGTTCAATCCTGTTCCTCTAGTGTTTCGATGTTGCAGTGCGCCTTAGCCCGCTTGAGATCCGCCTCCTGTCCCTCCAAGTTTTGTCATCCAATGGGCGGATGAATCCGCCCAGAGGGACGAACTGTAGGCGGATCCTCAGTCAGAAGGGCTCACCCCTCATGTCACTCTAAGCCCGTCTCCTCCCCCAGTTCTGGAAAGTTCTGTTCTCTTTGGTTTATGATTGGCTCCCTTGGGTTGTCTCCTCCCTTCTGGCTCTGTGGTTGGTTGTTTGTGCCTTGGTTCCTCTCCTTTTATTTCTCCTTATTGGACAATGCTGTAAACCCCTCCCCTTTTTCTGTGCCTTAAAACCCTGTGTTCGTTCCTTTGTCCCTTGAGATTCTTGTCCCCACCAAGATTGTCAATAAACGCTTCAGTCTGCTTAAAAGAGAATCTTCCTTCGCTCCTTCCTTCATCCCCGCCGGTTAATCGACCGAGGCCGGAGCCCGTTCCATCGGGTGATTGCTTGCGGAGCCCCTCACGCTGTTCCAAGGCCAAGATCCTAACAGCCACGGAAAGTGTCGCGGGCCGGGGCCACCCGGGCAGCCCAACGGTTGACGCGACATTTCTACATTGATTGTTTAGTATCACTGTAATAATTCATTTGTTTATATATATACATTTGTTGTTGATGTTTTTTAGAAAGCATGTTTAAAACCAAAAGGCCCAAATCCTTCTGATTTTAATAAATTCTTGCTGGTTTTTGTTCCAAAACTCAGTCTCAGCATCCAAAAAACACACAGGCAGTTGCAACACTGGGTCTGACAGAAAGCACTGACAAAGACTAGCAAGCTTTTCCAAATGGACAAGTTCATCCCGTGTTCACTATCCCAGCTCCTGGCATTTGTTTCCACAATTAATACAGCAGACAAACTGCACACATAGCAGAGAGAAGTCATGCCAACAAAGCCAGATGTGCAAATCGAAGTTTTGTACCAACACACATTTCTGACAAGAGCCCAAAGACTTTGTAGACATGGGGAGAAAAACAAAGGTGTTAATTTCTTGCTGATTCAGAAAGACCACTTTCTCAGTCATCTCTAGATATAAGTAGCTTTTTTGGGTTTGGTTGGGTTTTTTTATTGACTGATTCGAGTCTAGAAGAATGCTATGGAAGAAAGAAATACTGTGAAAGTGTCTCACTATTCCTTCCCTTCTTTTCTGAGAATAAAGCATTGTATCACAGAGAAAACTTAAAATGACAGAAGTAGAACTTCAAATGGAAGAAAAATTACACATTGGTCTTCTGAACATGGATAGATTTCCACTCTACAATTTCCTTTAAGTGTTTTCATTCACACATATGAATGATCCTCAAAGTATCAGTTCTGTTCTATAACTGGACGTCTCTGACCCATAGGAAGAACACAAAGTCATACTTCCTGAAAATTACTTACACTGATAACATTTTCATTGTGCATATAACCTTGCATGGGTGAGAAAGGTGTACTGTGTTACCATATATAAAAAAAATTGAAACAACCATATCACAAGGAAGGAGGAAGAAATATTCACCACCAAAATAATAGTAATCCTTAGAATATTAACAAAAGAAATGTATAGCCATGAGACCTAAAACATCCTGCAGCACAGTTTTTTCCTGTTTCCTGTAGAGAGACTTCTTTCAGAGACCCAGGTCTCCACAACAACTGACAGGTGAATAAAACAAATGTTTACTGTTTTCCTTTCAAAAACATTTATCACTATTAAGAATTAAGTCAATGCTATCTAGATTAGAAGATCTTTGAGACTAGATGAGAGCCCAAAAGTTTTCTTGAATCAATTTCACATGAGTGTTATACCACTTATCATAGGGACACAGCACAGTCTTACATGTGCCAGAAGTCCAATGTCATATGTAGTCTGATACATCTACTTGAAATAAGTAGTGATTTTCTGATTTTAGTGAAAGTAAAACCTCGGGCCTTTTTATTGCTGAGTACCTGACTGCAGACTGCAGTATGACTCCCCATTTTTCATCTCACCAGCCTACAGAATCTTCTCTGCTTCATTGTTTCGGCACCTCCTCTTAGGAAAGTTTTTTTTTTTTTTACTTCCCTCAGCTGACAACGCCAAGCAAACTATAAACAGGAGAGCAGTAATTATTAGGTACCTGCTTCTGACACCTACTTTCTACTCATAGACAGTCCTCTGCTCAGCACAATCATCTCATCTACAGAAAATCTTGATGAATAATAAGTTTTGACATCAGCTCTTTATCTGGTTTCTGTTTGGCATGAAGTAGCTAACATTTAAGATCCAGGCATTCAAGAGATGGAGAGAAATCCAGTTAAGCACTGCAAACCTCAGATTTTACATTGGTAAACCCTAATATTTTCCTAGTCAAAGAAAAGTAAAATTAAATAAGTAAATAAATGATAGTATGTCTCTTTTGTGGTTTGAAAATGGTAGGGGATGAAATGAGAGCAATAATATCCATTTAACTTTACAAATAATATAAACTATAAAGCATTAAGTGTCATTATTTTAATTAACTAGCAGAGTGATTAATCTTTCTCTAGACACAACTCCTGTGAGACAGATATTCCCTCTTAAACAAATATGATGCTATCACTGTGGACGTACAAAACATGCAGTCTGGCAAGAAACAATAATGGATTGCTGTGTAATTAATTAATATATACCCTTAGATTTGATGTATAAGAGCCAGAACTACTCAGTTGTTCCTCAAGCATCTCTCACAGGACCATCCTTTTGTACCATCCAAGAATGTCCTATGGTAAGCATAAATTTATATTGGCAGGAAGTGTTGGAAGAGAGCCATGTGTCAGCTTTTCAAACGTGGGCTTGCTCCTCTGATATTACAACAGCAGGTGCATAAAAAGAGCAACTTGGGTGTTGGAATGAAGGGATATTTCTGGAGTCTTTGTCTCCTCTTTCTAACAGACACCCAATGGCAACAATTAAGACCGCTCAGGGATCTCATCAACATTTAAACTAAATTTCCTTATACTTTAAGTTATAACTACTTAACACTAAGTTATATATTTTCTGATCCTGGAATATAACTCCATGTTAATTTCTTTCTTACGAAAGGAGGAATAAATCCATACAGGAAATACTCAAGAACTGCTATTAAATCCGGGGAGAAGCATGAATTACTTTGTTTAGCAGAACTCTAAATTTTTATTCTACAGATTGGCCTAAAGGCAACAATAAGTGTTAATGTCTTGTCGATGGGAGCATATTCTTTTGTCAGTGTACGTATTTGTCAGTATTCAGAACTTAGGAAACAATTACTTTAGAAAAATCTGGTTTTCCACTGTTAGATATAATTGCCAAATTCCTATTTAATCACCTTTGAATGGTGAGTTTTTCTCTTGACTTGCTTATTTGTGTCTTCTAGGGGTTTGCCTAGCTTAGAAAACACTACATCTTCACTCAACAACCAAGGAGCCCAGTGAGTCCCACATTAAGACCCTAACAGTGCCACAAAAATGAGAGATTTACTTTAGCAACTAACAATCATTCCTTCTTTGGGACCCTCAGATGAAGAATTCATGAGAAGGAAACAAAATTAAAACCATGAATTAGATCAACTGAGATGGAAGCATCACAGGGGTAGATTTAAGGCAGCGATATGCAAGATACTATATTGATGAGGGACCTTGTTCAAGAGGTCCCTAAATACAGATCAACTCCAATTCAGTTTGCCAGTAATTCCCCTAATTTAATTAGGGACCAATAAGAATTTTAAGTTCATGAAGATTTAATTGAGTGAAGCTTTTGAATAATGCTGGGCTTTTCATTTATGCATAATGAATGTGAAATATAATTAACCCATTTTAGCTGTTCATAACTTTCCCCATTCCTAACCAATTTTTATTTAAGATAAGAAATCGTACTATGTGTTAATACACAGATATGTACTTTTATAAATTTGCTAGTAACATTCTGTCTTTTTGACAATTGTGCTGCCAGCCTCTAGCAGGGATAAACATGTGTTTTGTGGCTTGGGACTTACTACCCAGTCAGGCAATGGCACAGTTTCAGATTCTCAGGCAACAGCAATCTTGCAGCCTGAAAGTTATTAGCTTATAGTATAGAGTACAGCCACTTCCACCATCACACAGAAGGAAAATAATATATAGTAGAAGGTGTAAAAAAAAAATACATTGCTGTCCCCTGCAGCAAGAAAGCAAAAGCCATCCATAACTCCAAAGGTATCAGATCAAGATTAGCATTTTAAACTTGCAATTCCTGATTATATTAATGCAGTCCCCTCTTTTTCTTCCCTTCCTCGTCCACACATATACAAGTAAAAGCAGTCTTTGGAAATTTAGGCTAATAGTAAATTCAGTGTTACCCTCAAGATACAAAGCTTTAGCATTCGAATTAATAACAATCAGTCCCAGAGAGGACCAATTCTTTTTCAAAAGACTACCAGCTTCATACAGGGAATACTTATATTGGGTCCTAGCTAATAGTTTAACGTTTCAAAAACGGGACTTTAAAGTGAAATAAGATTTTAGAGCACACTAAGGATGATTTAGAAGTTCTCTGAGGAGCAAACGTTATGCTTATGACTGTGTAACGCTGCACAAAATAATGAAATTAGAAACGGAAAATTCAAATGTGAATATAAGACATCAATTGAAAATATATACATCTAGATCCTGACTCAATACAGGGAATGTGTTTCAACTTGAACTCAAAATAAGCTTATATTATTGTGGCAGAGCCCCCCTACAGACAGCTTATGTAATCAAATATGGAAAAGTGGGAAGAAAATGTTTAATAATCGAAATCCCAAATTCCCATACAGTATCGTGGGCTATCTTCAGATGATACCCATAGCAGTGAAGGACAAAGCAAAGTTTTCTAGACTGATCATTGTTCTGCCTTTATTAATTGCCTAACGCAAGCAAACTTTTTCAGAGTGTTACAGCAGGGGGTGGGAAGAAATGAGCCTAAAAAGGCTGAAAAAGGAAGGAAAAAGGAAGGAAAAAGCCGGGCGTATGTATCCAAAACAACAGAAAATATCACCAAGTCAGCTCAGACAAAGCATCATGTTAGTTTGTAGATACCTTATCATTGAAAAATAAGCGAAGTTTTACAGTAGCGTAAGGGTGTGACCAGGCAGCCCTGCTTGGGATGACAGAGAAACTGTGTTCTGCCCTTTCCAAAAGCCAGCACTGTGCTTTGAAAAAGAAGCCCAGGGTGCGTGTTCATTCTCCAAGAGAGATGTCTTGTTCAAGTAATAAAAGACATTAAGTTCAAACTAGCAGCAGCTGCTGGCCAAAATGCTAAAGCATTAATGGAGGCTTCCAAGTGGAACCTCAGAAATGTGCTGCTACTTTATCTCAGTGCTACATTATTCTAAACACGTGAAAACCAAACATATCAACATTACATTTTATCTCATGATAAAATTGACTGGGCTTCTCCAGTTCTGCAGGTACTTTTTAAAGGCTACTCCATCTCTGCAGTCATCTTTAAAGCTGTGCTGGGAAAAGTTTCCCTCCTCATTTTGTATTCATCCTTCGTGCAACACCACTGGCCGTACTATTAGACACTGTCGGGAGGAAAGGATTAAAAAGCAGAAGACTGGTCAGGAGGATTGTAAATGGCTTAAGTGACCTTGCAGCTGGGCATAACCCTGGATAAACCTGTGTGAACAGCAGGCCAGTGATCTTCTAGCATGGACTGTGTAACAGCGCCTGTGTCTCCGCTGATGTGCCTCTGACCAGGTGTTGCCTCAGGGATACCCCTGCTAGCAAGGTAACAGAAATAAATTCACTGTTTGTGTTCTTGCCACAGGTTTGGGTGTTCTGGCTGCCTGTGTTGACTCAGAGACACTAGCAGAGAAACAGGCCAAAATTTTGTCCTGATCTGAGTAATGAAATTAAAAGGCTCAACACGGCATGATCCAAGACTTAAACCAAAACCAAACCAAACCCTGACACAAAAAATGTTAGGCCCAGCTGGTTTGTCATAGTGTTCATTAATATTCAGTTTATCTAATGAAATGTAGCAGCTAAAACAGGTTTGCAGGTAAAAGACTACAATTTTCTAAGACAAGGCAGGCGTTTCTCATTCATGCTATGATATGGGTCAGACCTATTCCCCAGCTTGGTGACAGCTTTAGCAATTTGCAAGTGACACACATAAGAGCTCAACATGCCAACCCAGTTCTTATTAAGTTTAGTTAAGAGTTGGCCACTAGACGTTCAATGTTATATTAAAAGGAAATTCATAAGCAACAGGCAATTTCTTTTTCATTTTACGTGTGAATACACTTGTTATTTTTTCCAGCTGGGTTATTCAGATCGAAGTTTAGCTTCTGGGGAGGGCACAATGTCTGTGATATGTTTCTGAAGAGGCTTTTGAATTTCGTCTGCATTCCCTCGTATTAACTCAGATAGGCTGAACACCCTCTTTGAAATCCACTTCTCGTATTGTCTTCTTCAGCAAACAGTTGGTAATAGGAGATGCCAGACTTCCCTTTCATACTACATCTGAAAGTGTTACTAGGAGTACTGAACAAACAGAGAGGAATAAATATTGATGGAAGACTTTTTTCTCTGTTTAAGCAGACTTACAACCTTTTGTCCCTTGCTTCATGAAAATAAACTCAGTCTACCCATCACAGAGCATTCTTTTGTTGAGAAAGGTGAACAGCAACACTTTTTCCAGTGTGATAATAACGGGCAGCACAAAACAAATTTGTTTCTTTCATCTTAAACAGTTCAATTACTCTATTAATTACACTAACAGCTGTGGTGGGTGAGTTTCAAGGCAAATACTATCTTACCACACTCAGACTATATCTGATCAAACTCCAATTCTGTTTCACACTGTTCTGCAATACAAAAGTGAATTTATCAAGCTTTCACCATTCCAGAACTATCCTGCAGGGGCAGGAATATGCTCAGCTTTGCTGAAGGATTTTCCCACACCCAGATGCTGTCATCTGCAACACAGAGACACTACGGATTTTGTACGGAGTCTCCTGGAGAACAGTGGGCCTGAACAAGCTCAGGGGTACGTGATGTACTGCAGGCTATCAAGGGAGCCCATTCATGGGGAGCAAAGCAGAGCACAAGGCAGCTGCTCCTTTTTTGTATTCGGGCTTCAGTGCAAATACTGCAAAGCACACAGCAAAACCAGGCTAAGTACAGAGTGCTACTTCAGGACAGCCACTTGTTACACTGCAAAGTCATTCCCCTTCTGTCCTTTCCTTTTAAAATAGAGCATGAAGAAAAAAAAGAAAAAATATGAATTTAGAGATATTTTCATGACTTCAGGTGCTCTAGAAATGCAAACATAGCAACTTTGTCACAGTTTAAACACAGAAATGCCTTTTCAAAGTATGAAGTGAGTCCTACAGGGGATAGAGTCATGTGAAACTCTAAACTTAAGAGATTTAAAAGATTCTGAGACTGATTAAAAGATATAGCTATTTACAGAATAGACTGTTTAAGAAACTGAAATAAAATGTGAGAATTCAAATGAATATCAGGAATGCAAACACAAATCTACAAACCCTTAACATGAATATGTTTACCAAATATTGAGTAGGAGACTAACCAATCATGGAGTTTGGGGTTTTTGTGGTTTTTTTGTTGGTTTTGGGTTTTAGGTGTTGGTTTTTTTTTTTAAACCCTATCAACAGAATAAGGAATCAAATTAGCCATTTCAAAGTAAGTAGAAAAAGCAGACAGAGTATCTAAGTTACATGACATAACATCATAAAAGTGAATGGAGTCCTGAAATCTAGAGCAAACCACCAGTTCAAGAAATAGGGAAAGAAATTCAAAGTAGCAACAACAAATTGAGACCATTCAGCCATTCCAATGGCAGGAGGAGGAGAAGGAAGGACAGAAAAATATTTTAAGATTGGCAATAAATAATACAGAAATGAGTATGAACGAAATAGAAATACACTGCACAGAGCAAGCAAAAAAAGTCTAAGCAACACAATAAGGTGTTAAAGAAAAATGTCAGATAGCATGTTGTTTCTTAAATAATCACCTTTTCTCATCATTGTTATTCTTTTAAATAAACATTGAAACCTTCCTTCACTTTCTTCTTTCTTTCCAACTGTTGTAGTTTTAAGTTACAACTGAAAAGTTTTTATTTTTTAGATAAGGAAGCTTTTCCCCACTTACACTTGTCTCAGATTTTAAAGGCAAAACACATTGCATTTGAAATATTTGTTTAGCCATCTAATCTTCTGGTCTGTTTAGCCATCTCCTGAGAAAGAGCCTGCAAAGGCACCGTGTGGTAGACCAACATTCAGGAACTTGCCATAGCATCTGAGAGTCAGAAGCTTTGCTTGATTTCCAATTCTCTTGCTCTCTCTGCTGTGGTTATTTCACTGACCACAGATAGTTCCCTTCCAACAGATGTATCTGATGGGAATGCAATGGCAAAGGGGAAAAAAAATCCACAGTTTAAAATATACTGTGCCTCTCTGATTCTAATTAGGTTTGCACATGTAGAAATCTAAATATGATGCATATGTCTCTGCATCTCTACTCCCACGTGTGTGCCCATGATAGTAGGCAACCTTCACAAAATGTGTGTGTGATGAGAATGTGTAGCATCTGTCAGATGCTCCAGAGTTTCGCTAAATGAATATTCCTGAGAGCAGGCCCAAGAAGGAAGAAGCTCTACAGTATTTTCAGGATGCTTGCCTGATGTACCTAGATCTTCTCAGCTAAACATGGTTTGGTTTTCAGTTTTCTGTTGCCTGAGCAGTGAGAAAACTCTTCAGGGAGGAGGAGCCATTCTTCAGTTCAGAGGAAAGCAGATAAGAGCTTGAAGTCCTATCAGTGAAAGATCAGATAGAACAATTACAAGTTCATCACACCAATCCCTTCAATTTCTGCTAGAAAGGTGGAAAGAAGGTCAGAGTAGGGCCTTTCCAACTTTCACCATCCATCTGTTGTGCTGCTTTTTTATCTGTCATTTCAGCTTATAAATTAGGCTACAAGCATATATTTTGAAGCCAAAGAAGCACTAAAATCACATACACACACAAAAAAGATGGATTAAAACAATAATTTCAGCTAAGTATTCCTGTACCATTCCACAAATTTATCTTCAAAGTAGGTTGTTCTTGAAGTCAACAATTTTCCCTCATAAAAATGCCCCATTAAAGACACCTGAATAATGTTCTTAGTCAGAATCAGTTTTACACACACAGATGTGTTTCCTACGTATTTATACCCAAACTGAAGACAGGATCAAATACTTGAGGAAGTTGTTTCTTTTTGCCTCATTTTTTTATCCTAAGTCTTAGTCACACCTTGCTATGGCAAGGAACTTGCATGGAAGAGTTCATTTGGGTTTCCTTGTGTGAAAGGAGCCAGCAGCCCAAGAGAAAAGCCTGATATTCTAATTCCGAAAAGGGTCCACGCTGGCATCCCAGTGTAAACTTCACATGAAGTCCAGTATGCATCCAAAAAACCCCAACTATTCCTTCAAATTGAACCAAACAGTAATGTTCTGGTATTCCCAGGTAGTAAGATGAAAAAAAAATAACTCTTCAGAGGTTTACAGCGAAAATTATGCTACGTTAACAGCGGCATTTAAGCTATCAGAAAATAAAAAAGAAAATCATATCTTTTTACATTACATATATTGGTGTTAAGCTTTCTCTTGGGTTTTTTTTTCTTTTTTAATGTGCATTTCATAAATTAACTGTGTGAATTCACAGAACCTAAAAAGAACTACATTTTGTGGCTCCTGTTACTCAAGAGAGAAACACCCTTGCAAATACAGGCAAGTACTGGCATTCATACTGTACTTTCCTAAGAGTAACACACCAAGTAGACAGTGGCCTGCATAAGAAAATCCCACAGTGGAAGTGAGCTGAGCTCACTTTGGAAGTTGAGCCACAGTGGAAGTGAAAATAAAATTTTCTGAAGGTTACACATTAGAATAAAGGTCCGGAAATTTTTGATAACATTTTTCACTTGAATAGGATAATAGAGGTCTTAAGGGAATGCAAAATTCAATTACATACACACTGGAATACAATTCTGGTGGGAAGAGCTGCAGAACCAAATAAATGTAGCCTCTCTATCCTCCACTTGTTACTTTATCAGTCACCATAGTCAAAATGCACCCTTTTTCTCCCTTGAACTGCATTCATTGACTAATGCAATATGATAACGGCACAAGAAACCTCCCCTCCTCTTCCTCACATCTCTGACAAAGTTCATTTACCACTTAATCATTGTGACATTTGGACCTCATTCTGTACAAAATCCTTTTAGTGGTTTATTGTAATTTTTTTTGCCATTTTGATTTCAACACATCCAATGGCCTCCAGATGTCTTACTGATTGTGCAAACAAACAAGTACAGAAAGTAATATAGTCTTTTGGCTCTTTCCAGCAGCTTTCTGGGTTTAAAGCCAACAAAACCACTGGACTACTGCAAGGGCACACAATAAGTTACAACAGGATAGGATGGACTAAACTTGATTAGGTAATAAGATAAGTTTGTTATATTAGTGCTTCTTGGAAACAATTCAAATATTATTAAATTCAGATACTATATTGCTACATTGCACAGAAGTTTTGTATGGATTCATTTGTTGCTCCCCATTAAATTTTAAGCTCTTGAAAAGAGCCTTATATTTGTTCTTTGGTCTTTCTTCAGACAAATTAACATTGCACTAAAAATGCAGGCCCTTTTTTTTCTGATTAATGAACACTAACTACTATCCTGAATAGGAAAGAGGGACAGAGAAGGGCGAGTCACAAGATAACAAGAACGCTGTAACCCAAAAATGGACATTGGATAAGGGAGCACATTCTTCTAGCCAGAGTGGGAAAATTAGTAGTGTCCACCAGCATTGGGAATGCTTGAAGATGCTAAATGGCAGATTACTGAAGTACAAACAGAACACAGGACAAGTATACAAGTCCTTCTTTTGTAGAGAAGAGCTCCTTCAAGCATCTAATTGTACTTCAGGCAACAGGGGTGTGCTGTTTATAGAAAAGGGTGGGAAGGGAGGCACACAGACCAGTTCATTTAATCAGGCCAGAACACAGAACTCAAAAGACATTTTGCTTAACACATAGAGAGTATTATAGCCATAGAGGCTGGCCCTGCCTTTTATGGGGACTTGATTTAATTAAAACACATTTCAATTTTTGAGAAACTTCCCTCTTGTTTTTCACTACCTCAGTTACCAGAGTAGATGAGGGAAGAGTGGTATCTTAAACAGCTCAAGGGAAACAGAGAAAGATTTGAAGTCACCTACAGAACCCACCCTTTCTGACAAGCCAGCCTTGTCCAATACATGGGGTTTTTCCAATAAATAATACCACAGTATTATTTATTCTGCAGTAACCATTGAAAGCTTTACCTATGGACCAGGTTGTCACTATGTTATACATTGGACAATGTCCCACAAGGAGTTCCTGCCGCAAAGTGCTTTCCATCTTTTTATAACAGATGCAAAAGATAAACACTAAAATATGGAATATTCTTTAAGATATTAAGATAGGTAAGATATTAAAAACTATTCATAATCAAAACAGATGATCCTCCTCTCAAACCACAAAATCCCCCCCAGTGAGTAGCACATTTTAGCTTAATAGACCCATCAAAGCACCCTGCCTCCACTTCAGCAGTCAGCACAAAACCCCCAAGTCAGCACATTCCCCTCCACCTGCTGGCTTGGAAGCACAGTTCTACTTCACCTGCTAGTCTTATGAAGGATCAAAATGCATAAATTGCACACTGGAGAAGGCTTTTTATCACCAAAAAGGAAAAATTCAGTACAGGGGGGCTGGGGAGGGATGGCGGTGTAACAGCAGTGAATGCAATGCCTTTTATACAATACATTTCCTTGCTACTTCAAATGTAGGAGATGATCCCCCTCAAAAGAGATGTTGAAGACTTGCAGTTTGGTTGGCAAGAGGAGAGCTCAAACCCACCTTTGCAAATGCCTCCTTAAATTCAAAAATATGCTGCGATTACTGGCAAAGCATTTTCACTCTGTCTGTGTGTGGGTAGCAGCATGTGTGCACTATAACTTTCTCAAAATTTCAGCAAAGCAGCATTTTAGGATTTTAGACCAGCTCAGTTGTACTACCAGCAGCCCCAGTCCCATTAATAAAAGCATTAAAAACATATGCCAGACTAAATTTGTTCAATCTTAGAATAAGAAAATTTAAATATGACTATTTTATTATTATGAATGCAAAAGAGTTTAGACAATGAATGTGTTTGGAGTCAGGTGAGTAGATTTAGTTAGACCATGGAGCTGCTGGGTGAAGTCAGAGCAGGGACAGAACACCGGGGACAGCTGTTTCAAATGTGCTGACACTAGAGATTGACCGGTTTGTCAGTACACTGCCCTTCACAGTGGAGCTCAAAATTGCATCATGAAGTCATAGTCATTCCTCTCAACAGGTAACCTAACATTAAAACACGTCTCAGAAAAATCACAGAATTTATAAAGCAAAAAAAGCAGGATAAATGCTTGTTTTCTCTAGCGCCATATGAAATAAAGAATGGCATAACAGTGGTATGTGACTGTGTTGCTGAGCTCAGACGGTAGGTTTATACAGCTTGTGCTTAATACTATAAGTTACTCCACATATCAGCAATTAAATAGTCAAAAAAGATTATCATATCTCTCTAGCTATGTGATAAGGATTACAAACAAATGCAAATTAAGATTTTGGGGTTCTTTTAACAGCAGTCAGAAAAAACCTATGGGACCCACAATTGACATTAGATAGGGACTACATAGGGCAGGGAAGTTATTGAATGTGCTAATTGTGGCACTGGTTATCTAAATCTTTTAGAAGCTCTGTTAAATTACAGGGTTATACTATCACTTTTCTTTGAGGTGGAAGAGTTGCGTCCAAGCGCTTAACTGAAGGTTGCTGGGAGCAAAGATCTTTTGGGGATGCTTTCTTAGCAGCTTTTGCCTCTCAAGTGCTACAAATTCAAAGAAAAACAAAAGAAAAGTCTATTTTGGAATCATGCTCTCATATAAGTTTGAAAATAACATACCACAGTGCAGCATCCTAAGGCTTATTCTAAATGGAATATTATTATCCTGGGAATACAGGAATAGTCACCAGCTATCACAGGTCACTTCCTTCATACTGCTATCATATTAATTGATTTGGCCTTTAATTACTTGGTTTGGCCTTAAATCAAGGAAACATACAAATTACTACCTTCTACTTTTAGTTTATCTGCTTATTCTCTCACCATTTCCTGTTACCCTGTGAACCGTCGCCAGGCCTTAAAAACAGATCACAACAGTCATATAAAATTTCTTCCACTACAAAAATTTCTCCCAATTCCTGGAAAGTAGTAGGAAAAAAAAAAAAAATTCTGCTCTTGCTCCCTTAAGTTTTACTAATTCCCATAGTTAGTGTTACTAATATGAAAGATGCTCATTATGCATATTTATTTTGTGGTGTTGTACTGAGGCTATGTTAAAGCTTGGTTTATATCTTTCTTCACCCAACTGAATGTTTACATTCTCTTTAATGGTTTATTTGGCATCTGAGCTCATATAAATATTTCATTATAATATAGGATGAGAGGCATTTTGACAATCCTCTTTAAAATACGGTAATTGCAAGGGGAGTGTCAGGTGAGGAAGGGAAAAAAAATACAACAAACCCTTGCAGTAATCACAGATGTATCAGAATTCTTCTCGGAAACACATAATACACTGTCTAAACCTCATGCTGCTGCTGCTTCTTACTGTAAGTTTTTATGATCACCCACCATACTAAAGAATCACTTCTCAAAAACCATCACTAGGTGTTTTAATGTTGATAGCCTTTGAGCTTTCTACTACCAGACAAAGCATTTTGAATTATTGTCTTGGCTTTTTCAAACCAGATACCTTAGTTTCTAAGGCCTGTTTTAAACCTGATTTATTTTTTTCTCATAGTAACTTTCCAGCAAGAGCTTTGTACTGACTTTGGAGCTTTGAAGAACATATCAAAAAGTCATTTTTGGGTCAAAAATTTTCGGTAGAGAGCTTTATACTTAATCTTATCAGTTTTTTATGTCTATTTACTTGCTCCTTTGAATTACCTCTATAAGTACTCCATAAGCAAAATAATGTAGGCTGCTTAGTCACTGCTGCCATACAGCAAAAGATATTCCCACTTACCCCAGCATGCAGCTTGATTAACTTACTTATCCCTGAGTTCCAAAAGAAACTAAAGATACAGAAAGTCAACCCAAAACAGCCATAAGATTGCATAATTTATGCAAATAAAGCAGACAATCACTCATCTAAAGGCAGGAAAGAGATGAGAAACTAAAAAGCATCTCACTTGACTTTAATATTTCAGAAAGTGAAGTATTTTACCTGTTACTGTAACTGCATCACACAAATATTTCCCACTTTTAGTATAGCCCCCAGTCTTTTACAAGAGAAAAATCAGGAGGTGAAGCAGACAAGACAAAAAGTAATTGTATGGTTTGGTTCATTATTAAACTGAAATTTATTTAAGGAGTGAGGTTAAGTTTTCCGAAACACCCATTCCCGAACAGAAATGAGGTTTTAGGTAAGAGCACTTTGTACAGCTGAAATCATCACAGATATGCAGGTAAACTAGGTCCCTGTCTCAAATTGGTATAGAAAGTGTGCAAAACTTGTGTCTTAAGTAATGCAGCCCAAGGTTACTGTCTCTTAACTACTTTTCTTTCTTAGTGACACAAGTGAGGAAATATTATTTCTGTAGTGTATTAATATTTATGATTCCATGAAGGGTAACGCATTTCCCTGCAATAAAACAGGGGAAAGACTGATAAACTTGAGAAGAGTTTTCCTTTGGGGCATTTTATTGTGGAGGTTTGAAAATTGGTCCATTATCTCTCATGAAAAATGGCATTTCATAGTAAATAGCGTTGGAAGACAGCAAACATTTAGGATTTCCATCCCTACAATTATCTTTCTAAAGTTAGTTTTGAGGCCATATATTAGGACTTCAGAGTGGATTCTCCAGTCAGTTGCAGGACAGTTTAACTTCACATCACTACTTGTCTAATCTGAGAGCAGCTCAGCATTGCCCCATGACATCCAAGTGCACTTTTCATGCTTCATTCCCAACTTTAAAGACCTGTTGGATGTTAGAGGTGGGTGTGGGGAGGTGGGCTTGTGTGTTTGTGTCAGGGTGTAGTGCTGAGTGCACCTAAGGAAAGGCGAGAAACAAAAATAGAAGTGGCAGATTAAATTTGCTTATGTCTGCTGAGAAGCATCAGGCTCATGTCATAAGCTTAAAGATGCCAGAAATTTGCTTTTAAGCTTCAAGAGCTAACCTAATCACAGGTCATGATGTACAGTAGTATAAGCCCCCTCTTTTTTTTTCTTTCCAATATTAAAAGTTTTTTAAAAACTTTGTTTTGATCCTCACAAATAATTTTACACCAAAATTTGCAAAGAAGCAAGCCTGTCTTAAGTACTTTTAAAAAGGAAATGTTTTCACTTAACTTTTCTACGTAACTTAACATAAAAATCACGAAAGCATACAAAAATATGACAGAACAGAACTCACAAAGATTTTATCTGCTTATGGAAAATGAACTTCGTCCATCAGTACTCACATAATTTTCCAGTTACAATAAATAATAGGTAGAAGTAGCCCATCTATTTTCAAAATGAAACAAGAACCTATTAATTGCAGTTCTTCAATTTAACACCCACTCTTCTGAAAGATTCTGTGACTATAAGGCATTTTTGTTTCTTAAGTGGTCTGAGGTAATAGCCAAACTGCAAGACAAAATATTTAATCTGCTGACCAAGTTTCTAGTTCTGCTGAATGCATAAAGGAATCAAAGAGAAAGTCCAAAAAGTCAAAATGTTTAACCATTAGCATGTATTGTAGACAAAATTGTCTCAACTCAGGAATTTTTATATTGTTTCATTTGCCCATCCCATCTCCCTGAAGCTTTCCCACCCAGGATGCCTGGCACAGTGCTCATGAACAAGCATCCCCCAAGCAAAACTTGGTCATTTCTCTCACTTCAGTCTGAGTGGGAAAAAAAAAAAAATATATCTTTCACTGTCTAACACAGAAAAGAAGTTTTAACTTTTATGAGCTGAATGAAGAGCTGGGAGAGAATGTGCACAGCAGCTTTTTTGACTGCAGCCACAGTATAAATATTTTATAACTGAAAAGTAAAGCCTGCTCAGTATTTTGTTAGTTTATCCTATAATTCCTAACAGCTGAAATACCTCAAGTCTTACTAGTTTGGACCCAAACCTCACTTATTTTCTTACTGTTGTTATGTCACACCCAGCAAACACAGTGTATATGATAGTATTTCCTTTTGTAAATTGCTGTGTACCAGGAAGCCTGCAAAATATCTCTGCACATATTGAGACAATTTTTAGAAGCCATTATCCATAGCCATTTCACTGCAGACACACCAGTAGATCAACTCTTTTTCTGGCATAGTTGGAACAGTTCTAGTGATTCCAGTATTTAAAGGAAAAGCTATAATTTTTTTGTGAGATAATAAGACATATAAAAATATGCACATATTCCTGTGGATTTGTATCAGTTTGGTGAAAATTTAGCTATGCAGGTAGACAGAATATTGGAGGTTAGGATTTCAGAAGTAAAAAGTTAAAAATAAATATTAGCGTCACTCATTCTTAAAGGAAATAACATACAAGAAATAAACTAAGATTGTCATATAGTCAAGGTATTAAATCTATCAATTTCAAGAAATGAGTTCATCTGTTGGCATAATTCCAAGCACTCAAAGAGGAGCCCAAATCCTGTTCCTCAATAACAAGGGAAAAAAAAAAAAAAAAAAAAAAAAAAAAAAAAAAAAAAAAAAAAAAAAAAAAAAAAAATCAGAGTAACATACTGAGTACGGAGTTTGAAAAACAAGGTTTTTGAACTGCTTCTTTTTAAGACCTACGATACTATTTAGCACACCACGATTTAAGTTAAATTGCAATTTGTAAAGAGGATTATTATCCCACTGTTCCTGCCATGGATTCTTAATGGTCACTTCTTTTCAGACTTCAAGAGTCATTCAAGATAAGAGAACAACTTGATAAATAATACTCTCAGTTCAGCTGCAGTCTTATCTCTTCCATCTCCAGGTTGGTTTTTTTTGGTGTTTTTTTTGTTTTGTTTGGGTTTTTTTTTTTGTGTGGCTGGAGACAATTTTGACCTCACCAGTACCTTAAACCTTCATTTCCCATGCTGGTCCCTCACAACATGCAAAAGTCTGACTGCACACTAGAAACCAGCAAGGGCAATCACAGCTCCACGAGAAAACATACTACCTTTAGAATGAGGAAAAGGTCAGATACAGCCCTAGGACCTCAAGCATGACATTATAGCATAGCAGAACACATTTCTGCCTGTTCCAGAGTCTCTCTGGAGTTTTTACAGCAAAAGACACAGCAAACTCATGGACTTGTGGAGCTGTCTGAGAACGTGACAGATGAAGCACTGTCCTAGCACTGCCTCCTGCACCCAGTAATAAAGCCAGGGTCAGGGCTCTCCTTTCTGCCTCTGCTTGCCTCTTGATCTACCTGAAGCTCGTGGGCCAGAACTAACAAGCCCAAAATGCCTCAGAGACACTGACCCCATGGGTAAGGCAGCAGGGGTAACCCAGAGTAGAACAGACCTATATCCTTATCTATCCATAAAATAGCAACAAATGCCATTCAATGATTAATTTTTCTCCTCCAAGGCTATTATTGCTCATGCATCGATACGATTAGAAGAGTCTTTTATACGGATCGAATACCCAAGCTGCACAGTTTGTTTTCAGTTGTTAAACCAAATTAAATAAGACTGTACAAAATATTTGAATTCAATGCTTCTTTGTGCTTTCTCAAATTAAGACATATTTTTTATTTGAAAATATATTTGATTCCTTCCAGTATGTGTTGATGATTTTTACTTTTCTTTGACAGTTCAGTACATTTCTAGAGAAATATCACATTGGAGCAGGTGCTAGATTTGACAAATAAAAATAGGATCCTGATTTTGGATTTCTAGCAAACTTCTAAGAGCAAGAGAGGGAAAAACCTGCTGGTCAGCAACACTATCTCATCTGGACACTATTGCTAGTGACAAATACAGATTTTGGGCACAGCTTCATCAGGTAGGGAAGAAACACCATTTCCCCTTATGAAATATTCATTCCTATATGGTGGTCAAAGCAAAAAAGGAAAGCTTTCAATAAAGTTAGACCAACCTTAAAGTTTTTAGACTTGGTACATCATTAAAGGAAAGTAAGGAAAGCTTAAATTCAAAGGGTTATTAAAAGATCTAAGAAATCCTGCTGGCTCAACTTCTATAGCACTATTAATAAAGACGCTTTTGTAGGTAAGATAAAGAAAAAGAGATTAAAAGGAGCAATGGATGAGGGGATGATTTTAGACTGTATGCAATGTAAAAGGTGAAACTTATTCTCTGAATACTATCATATTAAAGGACATTTTGCTAATATTAGCTGTGATGACATAAAATCTGATTTTCTGATTGTCAGAAAGTGACTTCTGGTACATATTTAATTTTGTTCTTAAAGATGGATTTGCTTTACACTGTCAGATGCGCAGTTAATCAAATATAAAATGTGAAAACACTTTCCCCAGTTTCCCAATTTCTTTACCAGGTCTGGATAAATTTGGTTTGCTAATGTTTTAAGCATACACAAGATAAATCCTGAGCTGTAATTTTCAAATTAATCTAAATGTCAAGGCTCTCTGCTTGTTAGTCAATGAGTGGAGTATTTTTAGTGTTCTTATATGTCCAATCTAAACTCTTCAGATGAGTACCTACAATTTTTTAATATTAAAAGAGTGAGTGATCAGAGCCCTATGTTAGTCCTATAGGGTCTGGCAATGTCTTCATCATCTGGCTTTGCTTGAAAGACACCAGTTGTCCCATGTTCTTTGATCAGGTAATTCTTGCTTCTCTGTTAATTTTCTTGATCTCCTACCAAGGAGATTTTTTTTAAATTTTATTTTTTAAACATGAAGAGTAAATCATCCTCAACACACTTCAGCTACGAGCTTTATTGTGCATTACTGCAAAGAAACTAGAGAGAGAATGGAAAGCAATATGTTACATTTCTGCAGAGAATTTTCCCTGCCCCAGTTTTTTATAACTTGCAAGAAATCTTCTGCAATAGAAAGGATAAGAGGCATAAATAAGCCAATGTTGAGTAAAACAGAAAGCATGACTCAGTGACAAGTTTCCACAAAACAATAAAATCAGCAAAAAAAGTAGCTACAGAGTGAAACACCAAAGCCAAAAGTTATGCACATTTAACCACAAGCCCTCAATTTACTGCAGTCATCCCACATTTTCCTGCAAGCAGAGAGAAGCATCCAATTCACCTAAAATTGACCTTTTCCTGCAGAAAATGATGGTTTGATTAACTCTGGCTGAGTTGATAAGTGCCTCACTTAGGGCCTATAGCTTGTTGTAGCTCCCGGCTCACTCTCTCTGCTCTCAGTGGCTCCATTGTGTGAATGAGAATTTGAAGGATCAGGGCACACCAGCTCCTGCCTTGAGCGCTCCACCAGCACGTGACAGAAGGGTGCCACCATCTTAGGGACAGAAATTAAAACCACCGAGCGAAGGAAAACCCTCCACACCATGCCAGTGCTGCCAAAGTCAAATTTGCAAATGGAAAAATAAAACTAGTTATAAATAGGATATTTGCTAAAAGAATTAGGCCAGGGATATCAATGTGAAAGTTAGGAAAGCACTGTGACATAAGTAACACATATTTGCCCTGCATTTGGAAGCTGCTTTCAGCATCCAAGACAATAAAAATCTGACTTTCTCTGTTATTGAGTTGACACCTGTTGTGTTGGTTTGTGTTTGTTGAGGTCAAGTTAGTTTCCTTCACAGTGGCTGGCATGGGGCTGTGTTTTGGATTTGTGCTGAACAAAGGGTTGAAAGTACAGAGATGTTTTAGTTATTTCTGAGCAGAGCTTACACAGAGCCAAGGTCTTTTCTGCTTTTCGTACTGCCCCACTGGCAGGGAGGCTGGGGGTGCTTGGGAGGAGACACAGCTGGGACAGGTGACCCGAACTGACCAAAGGGATGTTCCAGAGCATGCAACATCCTGCTCAGTATATAAAGTGGGGGGATCTGGGAGGAGGCTTGAGTGATGGCGTTTGCCTTCCAAAGTTACCATTACATGTGATAGGGCACTGCTCTCCTGGGGCTGGGGATGCCCATGGGAAGAAGAGATCTCATTCCCTGCTTTGCTTGTGTGCATGGCTTTTGTTTTCCCTATTAAACTGTCTCAAATCACCAGTTTTCCAGCTTTTAGCCTTTCAATTTTCTCCCTGATCCCATTGGTGTGGGAGTGAGCGAGCTGCTTCCTTGGCTGCTGGCTGGGTTTAAACCACACCACCTGTCCAGGCTCTTGGGGTATCCTTTAATTTTCCCCTTTACTACCTGCAGTAAACCTGAGTGAGACATAAGGGAATGCAGGACAGACTGTTGTCATCCTGCAGAGAATTATCTGTTTTATAGCACTAGAGTTTAAAAAAACCCAGCCCTAAAATGATCCAATTTTCCTCTTGGAAATGACGTAAAGTGCTGAGCTTCATCAGAGCAGATAAAAATAAGAAAGAATAAATAAGAATTATTTTTAATCAGATGGGTTGTTAAGACTTATTTTAGAATACTAAAATTAAGCTAAGAACGCTACAAAGTAACTATAAGGGTATTGCAAAAAAATCGTTCTCTCATTCAGTTCTAGAGAACTTTAGCTTAATAAAATTTTCATGTGTTCTGATCTTCTTGGACTCACTGACTAAGTACTCACATAAATAAAATTCTAGAGGATTAGGTTTTAGAGGTAGAATCTTTATTCCAGTAAAAATCTGAGACAAGAACATCCTGTGTTACAAAGCAAAGGATAATTTTTATAAATTTAAATAGCAGCAACTAAGAATTACAACTGTGTAAGCCTAAGAGGAGCTAGGAGTGCTTTATCCAAATGATCTCTTTCTTACAAAATCCCATTGAATCTATCATGCACCTTTGTAGTGTCATATCTAACATTAGTAGCAAGTCAATATCAAATTAGGCATAAATTGCATGTACAAGAGCAGATCTTACGAGCCTTTTAAGTCAGTAGTGGAGCAGTTCTGGCAATGGAGGGTCTTCTAAAGTAGAATTACAATCTTCATGGGTTAGTGAAGCAGCAGAAGGATGATTTCTACAAGCTATTTTTGTAATGTGTATGCAGAGGAAGAAAGTGGGAGGAAAACACAAATGGACTTAAACATATTGATTTACCAAAGGAAAAAAAAAATAAAAAACAGACCAAATATGAAACAAGATTCCATTTTTAGAGTAACTAAACTGAAAATGCAAGTCAGATGAAGATTTCTCTTACGCTAAACCTGTGGAGAGTAAAGAGGAACAAAAATTCCTTCTCTTTCATCTCCCATAATTTTTCTGCCGTTTCCCCTCCAAATATCACAACTTATAAACTGTGGGCAAGTCCACAGCTGTCACAGAAAAAGGTTGCATCCAAGGCCAGAAAAACTGAAGTTTCCACATGAGAAATTCTAGGCAGGTACTTTGAAGAAGCAGCTGATGGAGAATGGGGGAGGAGGGAGCAGCAGGGCAGGGAAATTTAGGCAGAACCTTTTTAGCCATTGAGGTGTTACTGAGCCTTGCAGGCCCACTCTCCAAAACATCACCACATTACCAGCTCCAGCTGGCTTTACCTATTAAGTGCAGAGAAATAACACACCCAACTTCACACAGTCAGGTCAGGAATCAAAGAATCGTTAATGTTGGAAAAGACCTGTAAGATCATCCAGACCAACCATTAACCTAACAGTGCCATGCCCACCACTAAACCATGTCTCTGAGCACAACACTTACACATTTCTGAAATTCTTATGTGACTAGCAGCAAGGAGATCCAACCCTTACAGCCTCTAGAGCTCCATGCTTCAGCCTCATCCATGCAGTTATTTCAGGCAGACAAGGAGTTTTCCTCCACTACCCACTACTGCCACATTAAAGGCAGATTCCATTACCTCCCACAGTGTCCTGGCTAGTTCTGATATGCTTTAGCAGACTTGGTTAGGTTTGGGGTTTTTTTTCATTACATAAATATTAGTCAGTATTTCTAAATGCCGCTTCAATTATTTTTCAAGAAATAGTGTAGCCATACAAATTCAGACCAAACAGGAATTGTACTTTGTACAATTGTACAAACAGAGGAATTGTTACTCCTCTGTGTTTCAAGATGCACGGAAGCCCCACTTCAAACTAGAGAGTCCCAAACCCAGCAATCTGAAATGGCTTCCACACTTGTCCTCTGCTTTGTATTTAATGGTTTACTCTTCTGTTATTCTGCAGAACTATTCTGAAATAACTAAGAGAGATTAATCAGTGTGTTTTGAATATTGATTTTCAAAATATGTTACCTCATGATTCTACAAGAAGCCTGGCAGATTTGTTCCCAGCTCTTTCATGAACAACTATCCTTAATTTAGATCAAAACAGAAGTTTCACATTTGGAATATTGTTAGAGCTTCCTTTGTTGTTTTTACCTGCCCTCTGCTTTAAGCTGCTTAATAGCCTGAGTCCCTTTGAAACCACAGCTCTGTCATTAAGTGCTAAATCAGTGTTTGATGTGTTTGGTTTGGTGTTTCCCTACACTCCCCCTGCCTATGCACTGACATTTGTCCTTTTCTTAGGCCATAGAGTGAAACTAAGTCTATTAAGCTGCAGCTAAGAAAATACAGGGAAAGAAAAGTAAAATTTCTCATACAGAATACAGAACCATCCCTGAAAAGAGGAATAAAGATGTTTTCCTTCTGAGACCTGTGAATTTTTTTTATTTTATAAAGTCCTTAGTAAATATTTGGGAGGGGGGTATGTTTGTAAAAAGCATTTGCAAATAAACATCTCCTTACTAATGACTAATGTTTTAAAAGATCTCCTGCAGATATAGGTAGGTTTCATGAACATTTGTCATTGTCATTTTGTCAGCTAGATTCTTCAATCAAACTCCTGCTCTGATGCATGTTGTAAAGAGGGCATGAGGGCATGTCTGGGTATGTTCTTGTTAGACTTTAAAGAACCGAAGTAATAGCAAAAGGTAAGTAAATGTGTACAATATAAATGGAAGGAGGAACATCCATAAAAAACCCCAAGCTTACTTTCACTTTGCTGAACTGCAAAATATGAATCATCTGGTTAGTCTTGAATAGAAAATGTAGTTTAGGTCTAAGACTAACTGCAAATGTCAGAACACCACAGATGAAAACATTTTGATAGACCAATAAACACATTTAGGACCTTATGCTGTGGTTAATTTTAGCAATTTTGCCTCAGTCAGAAGCAGCACTTGGTTTACAAATATTTAGTAGGTCAAGTATGAAGTGTCCTTTGGAAAATTCTGTGTAGAACATTTTAATAATAAACTAAACATTTGTCCTAATCTTATTCTAAATAAACACACAAAGACAACATAATCCTTCAGAATTAACCTTTGATCAAATACAAGTACTCAGTAAANAAGAATCGTTAATGTTGGAAAAGACCTGTAAGATCATCCAGACCAACCATTAACCTAACAGTGCCATGCCCACCACTAAACCATGTCTCTGAGCACAACACTTACACATTTCTGAAATTCTTATGTGACTAGCAGCAAGGAGATCCAACCCTTACAGCCTCTAGAGCTCCATGCTTCAGCCTCATCCATGCAGTTATTTCAGGCAGACAAGGAGTTTTCCTCCACTACCCACTACTGCCACATTAAAGGCAGATTCCATTACCTCCCACAGTGTCCTGGCTAGTTCTGATATGCTTTAGCAGACTTGGTTAGGTTTGGGGTTTTTTTTCATTACATAAATATTAGTCAGTATTTCTAAATGCCGCTTCAATTATTTTTCAAGAAATAGTGTAGCCATACAAATTCAGACCAAACAGGAATTGTACTTTGTACAATTGTACAAACAGAGGAATTGTTACTCCTCTGTGTTTCAAGATGCACGGAAGCCCCACTTCAAACTAGAGAGTCCCAAACCCAGCAATCTGAAATGGCTTCCACACTTGTCCTCTGCTTTGTATTTAATGGTTTACTCCTCTGTTATTCTGCAGAACTATTCTGAAATAACTAAGAGAGATTAATTAATCAGTGTGTTTTGAATATTGATTTTCAAAATATGTTACCTCATGATTCTACAAGAAGCCTGGCAGATTTGTTCCCAGCTCTTTCATGAACAACTATCCTTAATTTAGATCAAAACAGAAGTTTCACATTTGGAATATTGTTAGAGCTTCCTTTGTTGTTTTTACCTGCCCTCTGCTTTAAGCTGCTTAATAGCCTGAGTCCCTTTGAAACCACAGCTCTGTCATTAAGTGCTAAATCAGTGTTTGATGTGTTTGGTTTGGTGTTTCCCTACACTCCCCCTGCCTATGCACTGACATTTGTCCTTTTCTTAGGCCACAGAGTGAAACTAAGTCTATTAAGCTGCAGCTAAGAAAATACAGGGAAAGAAAAGTAAAATTTCTCATACAGAATACAGAACCATCCCTGAAAAGAGGAATAAAGATGTTTTCCTTCTGAGACCTGTGAATTTTTTTTATTTTATAAAGTCCTTAGTAAATATTTGGGAGGGGGGTATGTTTGTAAAAAGCATTTGCAAATAAACATCTCCTTACTAATGACTAATGTTTTAAAAGATCTCCTGCAGATATAGGTAGGTTTCATGAACATTTGTCATTGTCATTTTGTCAGCTAGATTCTTCAATCAAACTCCTGCTCTGATGCATGTTGTAAAGAGGGCATGAGGGCATGTCTGGGTATGTTCTTGTTAGACTTTAAAGAACCGAAGTAATAGCAAAAGGTAAGTAAATGTGTACAATATAAATGGAAGGAGGAACATCCATAAAAAACCCCAAGCTTACTTTCACTTTGCTGAACTGCAAAATATGAATCATCTGGTTAGTCTTGAATAGAAAATGTAGTTTAGGTCTAAGACTAACTGCAAATGTCAGAACACCACAGATGAAAACATTTTGATAGACCAATAAACACATTTAGGACCTTATGCTGTGGTTAATTTTAGCAATTTTGCCTCAGTCAGAAGCAGCACTTGGTTTACAAATATTTAGTAGGTCAAGTATGAAGTGTCCTTTGGAAAATTCTGTGTAGAACATTTTAATAATAAACTAAACATTTGTCCTAATCTTATTCTAAATAAACACACAAAGACAACATAATCCTTCAGAATTAACCTTTGATCAAATACAAGTACTCAGTAAAAAAGAAGTAGCTCTTTCTCAGCTCATTTTCCTTGCCTTAGGATATTATTTAGCAGGTTTTTTTAAATGTAGTTTTGACTCAAAGATGCATCCATTTCCAAGCTCTTCTCTATAAAAACATACCAAGGAGTAGCTCCCATTCGTCAGCATAAAAACAGAAGAACAAGCAGAGATGTGTGCCCTAAAATCCTTAGGTGCCAAAAGTTGTTCCTAATATACCACCACAGATGTCTCCGTGCCTGACTTTAGTCACCACAATGAATATTTCTGAATGGAATTCATCATGTTTAGAGGGAACGGGTTCTGTGTAAGAACCACACAGATGTCACTTAAATTGGGAGGGAAAAAAAGTGATTAAGTGGTATGGATTAGGTGGATTTATTCCAGAGTAGTCCAGAAACAAGGTTCCTTAAGTAAGAGCAGAACAGCCAAACCCCAAATAGTGGTACTACAAAGCTTTTCTAAGATGATTATGAATATCACATTTCTTTCTAAACATCAATAGAATAAATTCAGATAAACCTGAGAATTTCCTCTTTTATTGAACTCTCATTCCATTTTCTAATTTCCTTGTATTAATACAGCTGTGGAGAATCACCTTTCCAAGAAACAGACAATAGGGGTTCAACCAAATTGCCGTCTTTCCTCCCGTTGCTGCTGAAGCTGGGGGGTGTGTGCACCTTATCTCATTACCTGAGCAGATGGGGAGGCTTATTCCAGTTCTTGGATGCCTGATTACATAGGTGGCATGCAGGGAAAGCTAATCAGAGGATCCTTTCTGCTAAGTGAATCCTGGCTTATGGTTGACAATGGAGTGAAATCAGCAGAACAGAGATGGACTTCCAGAAGCTTGTTCCACTAATAATGACAATCTGTGGCTTATAAAGCAGGAGTGTGCTAAAAATAGTCAAGAGATTAACTGAAAGAGAGGAAATATTAACCGTGAACTCCATGGCTTTTCTCAATAAGTGTCAAAACCTCAAAGCTATTGAAACATTGTTTTTTGCATTTAATATTTACAATGCTGTGATAGTAGCAATGAGATAATTATAGCACTTCTGCTACCAAGGCCATGATTCACCCAAGCCAAACATCAAGTCATTATTTGTGTCATTCCACTGGAAGGGGTGAGGAGGGCTAAAGGGAAGAGGAGAGCAGTGTGAGTTTTTACTCTGAGATGCTGTTTATGGAAGAAGAATACTTGTTTACAGCACAAGGCATTTTGCGCAACTGAATTACAGTAGAATTTTTGCTACCTCCACCCTTTTGGGGTTTTTTTTTTTTCCCTCCCTACACATTGTTAATGACCAACTCAAAAGACCAGTGCAACAAGCAAGAGAGCAGCACATGAAGGGCACAGGCAAGACGTCAGTTTGTGAAGTGCCCCAGTTTTTCAACCTGAAATACTGCAGGCTCTATGGAATTATTTAGCTATTTCGTGGTGATAATACACAGTATAAGTTTTCATGTGGTGAAGATAACCATGCCACATGACATGGCTTTGGGGATTTTAATAGGGCATCTGTGCTACCTACGTAATTATATGGGAACCCATTTTCCAAACATCATCCATGCCCTTCAGAGATACAGCAATTTAGACTAACCTGAAACCCCCTTAAATAAAAACATTTCTAGGATTGTGCTGTGGGGTCTCTTAAAAGGTATTTTTGCACAAAAATGAATCAAGCAATATATCAGCAGCATCATAAATTAAACAGGGACTTTCTGTTGATCAAAATTATCCAAACTTTAGTCTACATACGAATTTAGCAACAATCTGGAATAACCTATGTTTCAGAAAGCTTTGTCTCAAGTTGGAAGTAAAATCTTGCCTTTAATATTGTCTGAATGATGTCCCAGCACATAGATAGGAAACTTTACTACTTGTAAAACCAAGGTGATCCAGTCTCTCTCCTCTTTTCAGTTGCTATGCTGCATAATATAAAAGCACAGTCGTAGGCTGCAAGATGCATGAAGAAATCTTTGGTGGTATTAGGTGCTGGTAAAACTCCAAAGCAAGCACTGTTCCATTTTTGGGCACTGTGATTCAAGGAAAATACAAAACATTTGGGACTGGACTGGGAAAGAATTTTAAGAGGAGTGAAAAGCATGATCAAGTCTGAAAGGAAATTATGCAGTTTGGGCTAACAAAGGCTGAAGGAAGATGTGTGTAACAGCATTTCTATCTTTTACGGGTTAAATTATTAATTAGTAGAGAATAAATATTTCTTCACATCTGATGAAGATAAGTACTGGGTTTAATAGCAGCAAGGGACTTTCAGGTGAAGTATATAGCACTACAGATGGCTAAGTACTGGGAGTGCCTAGGGAGGCAGCCAAATTTCCATTATTATATTTAGAACAAGCTAGATAAATATGCATCAGGAATAACATAGGAAGACCCGATTCTACCTTGGGGCTGAAAGTGAAAAGTGACCTCTTCAAGATTTCTTCCAAGTTTATTTTACAGGATTTCTGCTAGGATTCTTTGCTATCTGGCATTCCCAGACCTCAGCAAGCTCCCTGCTTGAATGCACAACAGGTTTTCACTGTTATCCAGATGAGAAACTAGCAATTGACTCAGGTCCTGCCATGCTGAGATGCCAGAAGTTTGCTGGCAAGTCAGCACTATTAGTGGAAAAATCCTTTGAGATTTCTGCAGTAGCACAAGATTTAAAAGCTTGAATTTATGGACAAAGTCGTCCAGTTGTAAATGTGGACTTGCTGTGTTTACAGCACTTCAGCATGTTTTACATCAAAGCACATAAGGCCCATTTCAGGCCACTAATCCTCATTCATAAGGCAATTTAATTCAAGTCAACTTTATATCAGTAATACATGTTCCATGTGCACAGCTGGATGGGATTTTGTTAGTATTGAGTTTGTTTGTAATCATATAGATAGAAATAATTGCACCGCATACAAAAGTAACATTGTGCCACACTGGATCACAAACAGATCTCAATTAGGACTTGCATAACATTCCTTACTACTTTCATTATCTTCTCACAGGTATTCTATGCAGATAATCTATAATTATTTCAAAACCTGTTTTTATTTTCATAGTCCTTCATCACCTGAGCTAGACTACAATTTTCTCAGGAGCAAGGATGAAAAAGCAATATAAACCTTCCTTAAGAAACCAGAGCATCACAAATCCCACTGTTCTTCAAGTGCAGACTTCATCTCCTCACTTGGTAATTAAGTGCATAAATCAGGATTAAGACATTAAAAAAAGTAATAACTTAAAATATTACTGAAGAAACACTTTTCACATTTTCCAGCTGTGAAGAGAAAGGCCAAATTACACAATTCCAAAAGCTTGTGCTGCTTAATACATTGCTTGAAAAAGCAGTAATAGACAGTAGCTAATCAGAGGCTGGGGAATGTAAACAATTCTTTTAAATTCCAGACATGATTTTGAATTCTATTTGGTGCATTCTTGAAAAGACTCAAGAGGGATTAATCCATCCACATATACTCCAAATTCCTGAAAAAAACTTGGTGGAAACTTTACTAGTACTTTCATAAAAACAGCTAACTCTGGAAATCAACTTCACCTCGAGGAAGCCAAACACATGAAAGGCTTAAGTGCTTTAACCTTTGGTTGAAAGAATGTCTGTCTGGAACTTTAATCTCTAGCAGGAAAAGAAGAAGCTTCCAGTATATTGAAAGTTGTTAATTAAGTTCAAGACAAAAGTTATCAAGTTAGAACAAGTTACAAGAAGGTCTACTCAAAGATGTGCAGAGTATCTATAGATAGAGCCCAACTAGGATGTCTTAAGTCATGAACAGTTATGACTCATAAAGGTAGTTATATTAAGAAATCATGACTCTGTGGGGTAATTCAGCTTGGATAGAACATTACAGTGTTGTGGCAAACAGTGCTTCCAATACCCCAAACTACCTCACAGCAATCAAACCTGGGCATTTTCATGGTACAATTTTATGTGTCTTAAGTGAACATGAGTCATGTAGCCTAGCAACAGGAAACACAAGAGAGGAGACTTTAGCACAGAAGTTGTAGGAGGATTAATAAAAAAAAAAACAAAAAACAAAACCAGCCACCCAACATGACCAACCCACAGAAGACAAAAGAAGAGGAGAGACAAAAGAAAAAACTGGGACCATATTGTCTGCGAAAAAGTAACAAGTTAAACTGTATTTAGAAAATTGGAACGAGAGTTAGAATAGCCTCTCAATAGGAATGGAGGGGAGCAGACGAAAATGTTACCCATTTTAGAAGACTACTCCAAATGAATAGCTTTAATGCTGACTACACACCAGCTGACACCTTTACTTGTATAGGCCAAGCAGTGATGTGTTCACCAAATGATAAGAATTGATGAAATATAAATTCAAAAGCTGTTCCTACTGAATGAGATAGAGGATATAGACAGGAAGGAGCAAAATATGAATACAGGAAGGAACTGAAACACATTACCCACAAATTACTTCCAAAACGACCTGAAATCACACTTCACTGAATAAATTTTGCAGCTAATGTGAGAGGAGGTATGCATCTTCTGAAGAGAAAGGATTTCCTTCACATCAGCTCCCTCACACACACACCCAGTTTGAAAGCAGGGTGTCAGAAAAGACCTGGGTGTCGTGATGAACAATAGAATATGTTAACCTATTTTTTTTTCAGTGAAGCTCATAACTTGTCATTTTTCAGATTCAACCATGATGCATTAAAAAAGTATAATTTCATAGCTTGCTATAACAAGTATATAATAAACAAAAAACTCCCAAACAACCACAATGAAACAAAACACACAAATCATCAAGAAAAGCCACCTAAAACAGTATAACATATTTGATACGTCGCTAAATGCTGAACTTCATACTGGTAAAAAATTTCATCTGCCATAGTTGTGAGTGCATTTTCAGGGAATTCACTAATATTAATGGAAGTTCATGGTGTTTGTTACACTGCAAAATACAGCCAAACTGAATGTCACCACTGAATTTTCTCATCTTTATTCACCATTTCTCATCAGTTTGCTAAGTTAACTGATAAATGTTTATGACAATTTTCACTTGAACAGAGTCCATCAATAATTTAAGAAGAAATAAAGTGTTGCTGATAAAATGGACTCCTTTCTCAGAGACTTTTCCCTTCATCTCCTCCATCTTAAATCTGGCACATCACAAAGTGACAGATGAATTTTATGAGGATTGATTCATGCCAGTCTCTGAAGAGTAATTAAGTTCAATAAAGGCCTGTCAATATCATTTGGTATCAGTTGTCACTTTATATCATGTATAAAAGGTACAGATGCACACAGAGATGGATAAAAACTGCAAGGACAGAAAGTGCATTTCAGCTAGGACAGGGAGGTGGTAAATATTAAACACTTACTTGGGCTGAAGTCACTGCTTCACCTTAAAATCAGTTGTGAACCACCCCTAAAGGCCAGTCCTCAGTCAGTAGCCAAAAGCACAAATACTCGCAAAACAAAACGTTAAAACTCATTACTTTCCTCTCTCCAAAGGACACACATTCCATGCTTACCCATCTGCAGATCCAAACCTTATAAAACTTCTTAAGGCAGTGGAAGAGGATAAGAGAAAGAAGACATATAAAAGGAATAATTATCATTTTTTCCCTCGAGTGAGCACACGGCTTCATGCTTAACACAGGCACCTGCCTGACAAGAGCCAAAAGCCCAGATTCACACTCCAAGCTTTAGGCTAATTATCCCATCTCCTGGATGAAGTGTTTCAAATAAGAAGACTGCAGATAAAAAGAACCCACAGCAACCATCCTTTCAAAACTGTTTTGAAAGCAAGAAGGTCCTTCTATTCTGTCAGCAAGCCAGAGGTTCTAAGCAGTTAGAAAGCATATAAACACTTACATCAAGATGAAGCGGTGTTGCAAGCTACTGGTAGCAGAACTCCACGTGCTTTAATCCCAGCAAGAACACCAAGTAAAGGGAGATAAAACTCAACCTCCAGCCTTTGCTTTGGCTCACTTGCCCATTAACCAATCCCAGCGAGATGGAGTCAGAGGCTTTTCTGGAGAAGGCTGCCTGTGAAAGCGCTCCACCCTTCCCCTGAGCTTTAATTCACACTCTCTGATTAATACAGCTGTACCAGAAGCTGAGGACTACATGGCCTAGTGGGGAGCATCTGCCCTTTCAAGGTTAAATGAGTTAAAGTTAATTGAACATAAGACATTCAAACTGCAAGTGAGAAGGCTCATGCAGGGATGTTAAGGAAAGAGAGGACATGTTAAGTCAAAAAAAAAAAAAAAGGCTTTGCATGTGGAAACATAGTAGGGCCTCTAGGATACATAGACCTGAACATTTAACAAAATAGTAGGTACCCAAGGATGGAGTTAGGGGGCTTTTTGTTATATTTGAAGTTTCAGAGCAGGAACGATGGGTGCTGGTAAAGAATAGCTGATAGCTAAGAGACTTTGGTATGCAGCAGGTGATCCAAGAGAAAAAATGAGAGTAGGTTTCAGCTTTTGGAGAAAGGAGTGATGGCTCTGTGAAATACACTGGAAGTTGGGTGATGAGTTTTTTCATGGGTTGCTAGATGGCTCACTCATACTCTCATGACAGAGAGAAGCTAAATACCCTTAAAATCCTGCTGTTAAGTGCCTAACTCCCTTATGCCCTCTCTTTTCTTTCCTACCTCAGAACAGATCTTCTGGCCAAATTGTGATTGGGCCCAGATGAACAATCTGAATTGGAATTACTTTATTATGTACGATATTCATCTCATAATGAACCATTACTCACCATTTTATATTCTCATATTCCTATCAATGATCTAGAAAAGAAAGGTTTATCTACAACCTGTCCATTTCATTTAGGATGTAGTCCTCAAGCTTTCATTTGCAGATCACTGGAGGCACAGAGAGTAGTTCTTTGTTTTTTTAAGGAAATCATTGTTCTGTATATACTGAGGTTTTTCAGGAGTCATACTTCATAATGACTTTTAGAAGTTTTTAGGCGATTTCATGACCAATTAATCTGAAATCCCTGTACAGTTTCTTTTTTCTTGTGCTTGGAATAGCAGCTCGACATCTGTTGCTGGTAACTTTAGAGTGATTATTCAGCTTTGACCACAACTTACAAAACAGCAGCAAATGAAATAACAGAGGCCAGAGTGAACTGAAAAAGAGGGGTTTGGTCTGTGACATTTTCAGCAGTGGGGGAGATTTAAGGTTAGTAAATACAAAACTTAGTGGCCAAGAAAGTGAAAGAACACATATAGAAAGAGGCAAGCATCATAATCAATGTAAGTTGAAACATGGCAAGGGAATATTCTCTTTTTTCTTTTTTCTTATCTTTTATGGTAGAAAGGGTTTAAATCCAATACAATTTTTCAAAAATTGTTGATTCTTTCAAAGATTCTTCTGCCTGTTATAAAGCCTGCAGGGGGGAATATCTACATAACGCCTTGATGTCTTCATTAAGGCATTATCTATTCTAAGAACATTCTCATTATCATGATCGTCGTTAACATGTTTTATAGCATGTTCATTTGTTTTTCCTCCTTCTGAAATGTTAATCAAAGATTAAATTTACTGTAAATCAATCAAAAAACATTTTCTTCATTTTAATCTTAATCACAAAGTGTTGCACAGTGTAATAAATGAAATACAAAAATACTGAGTCGTTGTCAGTTCTCTTAATAATAATAATGTGAAAAATCTTGAAGTTTATAGGACTACTAATTTGAGCATAATGTACAGTTATTTTTATTTTTTTAAACTAATGTCTTTTATAAAAAATATAACTTCTTTAAAACTTATTTCCAGCTCACCAACTTAATAATATATTTGAAAACTTAAAAACTTGTGTATTAGAAAGTTTGTTCCTAACCACAAAACATAGACTAAAAGTCCACTGAATTAAAATGAGCAAGCTAGTTCATGAACAGCTTCCCCTAAGGAAGAAACTCATTTAAAAATCAACTTATAACCAATTTAATTTCAGTTACTCTTCTGGCTGCATTGTTAGAAATATTTGGCAAAACATTGTAATCTTATTCTTACACTTGAAAAAAACTTCTACATAAATCAGGCCCAAATTTTCTGATATCTAAGTATCACAAGCACTCCTCAAAATCCAGTGGAAATGCTGGGCTGTCATGCTTATAAACATTTAGCTGGAGTGTGCACAGAGAAGACTTGAATCCACCTTCAATAATATTGCCACAGTTTTGGAAAGTGAAAGTGCACTTTATATTAATTTCATGACAGTAACGTTGAGTTTATGGCCTCAGAAGGAGAGAGCAGATTCTGAGTGACAGTAAATTTTAACTGTCTTTGAAAGTGTGGTGAGCTGACCTTGTCTGGCTGGCAGACGCCGACCCAGCCACTCTCTCACTCCCATTCCTCAACAGCACAGGAGGAGAAAATACGGACAAGCTCATAGGTCAAGATGAAAACCGGGAGACTGCTTATGAGTTATCACCATGGGCAAAACAGACTTCATTTGGGGGAAATTAATTTAATGTATCACTTATGGGATTACAAATGGAGTAGGATTGTGAGAAATAAAACCATGTCACCTTACCATTACCCCTTCCTTCTTCCTTGGCTCAGCTTCATTCCTTTGTGGAATCTTTTGCCTCCTCTCCCTGAGTGGTGCAGGGAGTTGTGGGTAGTTCGTAACATTTCAACTGTCCTGTTCCTTTTTCCTCACAAAGTTCCCATGCTCCAATGTGGAGTCCCCTCCATGGGAACCAGACCTTCACGAACTGCTCCAACGTGAGTCCTTCCCGCAGGCTGCAGTTCTTCAAGAACTGCTCCAGCATTGATCCTCTCTAAGGGGTAAAGTCCATCAGGCACAGACGCCTCCAGCATTGTTCCCTCACAGGCTGCAGTTTCTGCCAAAAAAACAGCTCCTGTGTGAGTTCCTCTTTTGCCAGGAGCTTGCTCCTCCATGGGGTCCTCCATAGGTTGCAGCTTCCTCCAGGGAAGATCCACCTGCTCCAGCATGGGGTCTTCCATGGGCTAATATCAACTGTCCAGTGGTTACAGGGAATAACTGCTCTGGCATGAGGTTCTCAAAGGCTGCATGGACACCTGCAGAACCTCCTGCCCCTGGTCGTTCACCCACCACAGAGCTCACAGGGCTCTTTCTCACACTTTCCCCTCAGTTCTCACAGACGGGCAGCACTCTGTCCTTCCTCACACAGTCTCTCCCTGAGTCACCACTGTTGTGACTGCCGGACTCAGCTGCGCCCTGGAGTGGCTCTGGAGCATTGTGTGTCGGGGGCACAGAAAGCATTCCACCCTGCAGTCCTTGAATACACAGCACTCTGAGGCTTAACTATCAGGCTTTCAGCAGAATAGCTGAATGTCATCAAATTAGAGAGTTTCCTGCTAGTATGAAAAATTGTAAAATAATTTTGCCACTCTATTTTTATCATATTGGTTTTTGGCCATGCTCATTTCAGCATAAAAGTACTTTGTGCTACACTTGAACTTCAAATTACCATCCAGCTTCAGCTAAGAAATTGGAAATCAATTCCTAAAACACTATATTGATGACAAATAAATGATACGCAATTCACAACAAGCAAACTGAAAACTTTTGGACAGAAAATCAACATAAATATTTGTGTACATACCAATGGAAAATAAGCTACATTCTAGGCTTCCTGAATTATATGCAAATTCTTATTTCAGAGTACAGAATAATTTGCACAGAGAATATTTATTCTACTCCTACTATGGGGATAAAATTGTATAAAAATAGTGATAACCTTGATTCAGATACTTGGTAAGTAGTTAGCACAAAATATAGATCTGAGAAAATCTATGTGAATATTTGTTATCTCCTATGGCTTGGATCTGCGAATACGCTGAAATACAGACTGTGTTGGAAGACAATAAGCAAACAAATAATTGTTTGCTGAACATGCTGATAGCATGATGAACAGATCAGTTATTAATACTAAAAAGCATCATACATAGGATATGCACAAAGCTCCCAAAAAGTAGAGGTGGAAGGAAAATAATTTTCCTGTTGTGTCTATATTAAAATTTTCTATTTTATGGATATTGTTTTTTCATAGTGTCAGAAAGATGATGGGAAATATCTCCATTAGTGATCTGCTGAAAATAGCAGAGTAAATGCTGCCCCTAGGTTTTGCTCATTCCCAGATATCCAGGTCGCAGAGGACAAGTTAATGTACAAAAGAATGAAATTGGATGGACCTTGAGAACTGAGAACTTTACCCAGAGACAGAATTGTAGCTCCCCAAAGTTCATATGTGAGGGTCCAAGCAATGAAAGTACTGAGTGCTGGGTAAATTAAAATCTGGAAAGGGAATTATGTACCTGAAAAAATTTCATACCTATAATTCGTTTTTTCTTACCTGAAAAAGAGGTTTCAAAATAACAGAATGAGGAAAAACAAAACAAAACAAAACAAAAAAACCAAACAAAAAACAAACAAAAAAAAAATCAGTGTTTCTTTTTGTAAAAACTAGTGGAGACAAAAATCTTAGTCATAAACACGAAGTTTGACCTGCTCTGTACAAGCCCTTCGTTTCCTCAGTAATGGAACAACACTTAGAAGGAAAGGTTTCCACAGCCAGTTGGCTAATTCGAGTCATCTGAAGAGTTCATATAATGCAGTTTGCATTTCTTCATCCTTCAGCGTCTCATCATTTGTCAGTGAACACAATGAGAAGAGAGCAAAAGACAGCCAAAGCAGCAGACGTGACAATGTGCTCTGGCAGAGGAACAGAGGGGTACAATTAGGTGGGATCCAGAGGCTGTTAGTAGAGGCAGCAAGGCAAATTAGTAGTGTAAAAAGGTGATCTATTATTCCTCAGTGAACAGTGCTGCAATTATTTTCTCTCTCTGTATGGCAGGTCTTCCCCCCCTCCCCCCCGCCCCTCCTGGCTTTTTAATTTTGCCATAGCATTAACTGAGTGAAAGTTTTGTCAGGGTTGTACCTAATATGGCTGGTGAACTTCTGTCTTATATTTCACAGGCAGAAATTTGCTTGCACTCACTGTGCATTATTTGTGGAGATGTTGAGACGTTTAGAATCAGTGGGTCTCGCTAGCAGAGTAGTAGGAGGTGCTGCCCCACCAGGTCACTGCGGGCAGAGCGATTCTACAGGTCACGCAAAGTTTGCCTGTATTTCTCTTCTCCTACGCAGACAAAGCTTGTGGGCAGAAAAAACTATGAGAAATGTCGTTGGTCCATTAGCCCTAAAATTTAGAAATAGGGTGGATATTAAAGGAGTACACATTGGTAGGTAGTCCTTTCTGTTTTGCTATAAAGTTCAGTACTTTGTGACTTTTCCTATGACAGTGCCCATCACTTAGGAAATGCATGTTTCTAAAACAACTGCATGTTTCAATAAAAATAGCAATACACGTTAGGGGGTAGCAGGGAAAAAAGAAAGACAGGAAGTAAATTTTTAACTATCTTTAGATGGGAAATGCAAGTCACTGCAAGATGGCAAAATTAATGGGTTCCGCTTAACTTGAGATAGCTGAGTGAGCCTGCTGCCTGACAGCCATTAGTGAGTCTGGGCTGAAAATTCTTAGCTGGAGAAAACCATCTGGTAAGCACCACACAAACAAAACTGAATGCCTTGGAGCACTTGGAGCGTGTAGGCAATAGCAAGCAAGAGGCAAAACTGGAGTTTGGGAAATAGATAGCATTTCAAGCTGACTTACTCAGACTGAGTGATTCATTTCTATACATTCTTCAGCCTTGTAGAAACATCAGCATAGCCTTTCCTCAGGAATTTCTGGATAAAGAAAAAGTAAAGAAAGCTAGATCCTGTGTCCTGTAATCATACTGAGAAATACAGTTCTCTGTGAATAACTTAGGGAATAAGACAGTGGGAATCAGAGCAGTGAACCTGACCTTAAGGCAATCCTGAAACTGAATGCATCTCTTAAACCTATCAGAAGGAAAATCAAAATATCAGATATGGTTATCAAACATTTTTAATCAGAGAAGTATTTTACTTTGAGAGAAATTCTATAATATTCAATGGGTTACTCATTATGATGATCATGATAATAATAAAAAATATGGTTCATTTGGATTATTTTTTCACTGATGTATTGAAGGGATGCAGTAAGATCCCACTATCGAGCTGCACATCTATATCTGTATTATCTATTTTCAGTATCTTTGTATTTCTTAAGAGATTGTCACATGTAGAGCTTCACAGTTCAAAGGATTGAAAGCATAAATCCTCAAAAATTGGGAAAAAAAAAAAAGACAACAATTTCTTTTTGTTAGATTATTTGTTTTGATTGCTTTGGGGTTTTTGGCTGGGTTTTTGGTTTGGTTTTTTTGGGGTTTTTTTTGTTGGTTTTTTTTGTGATAAGAACTTTCCAAGAAAAGGAGGTAATACTTTCAAAATCCTGCTAGTGCCCAGGCTAAAGCTGACAAAGAAAAGTCTTTCTGAAAGGATTTAGACATAAAATAAATGGTTCTATATCTGTTATGAGGTTTCCAAATTTATAAATTTACCTCACTAACAGTTGGTTATATCATGCTTTAAACATTCTTTAATAAGTGACATCATATATATCAAATGTGAAGTAAAACATATTACATGACTTTTTTTTTCTTTATGGATGGATGAGCTCCCTTTCATAACATTGCAAAAAGAGTTCTACTCTAAATCTTTTTTGGGAAAAGGAAAGATACCATCTACATGGCAATAATGATTTACTGTTATTCCAATTAACATTTTAACAGCCTAATGGTCCAAATAATTAATCAATATTTTTAAAAATCCTCTTTGGTAATAAAACTAGCATACAAATCTTCCTCATATTTACTTTTTTTCCTCTGGTGCTAGACTCCCTTTTCTTTGGAAAAGCTTCAGTCTTGCTCAATGATGTCGGGAAAGGGAGGGACGTAGGAGAGTTTATCAGCAGCATCCCAGGTTCTTACTGGAAGAAATATCCTGTCCATTCTGGCATTTCCTCCGAAAGTGAAAGAAAATACATATTAGATCTACATATTTCAAGACAGAAAACATGGAATAATCTAGGCCTTTAAAAGACAATATTTAAGCAAGCAAATTTTCTACTACTTGTTCAGCTGAGGTATATTCACTGGATTTTGGTTTTGATGTCACAATGACATGGAGACACACTGGGGCAAGAAGCAGACTTTCCTATTGATCCAGCCCATGTTTATTAAAATTCACTTTCCAGCAGACTATGATTTGCAAAATTCTCTATGCTATTTACTCCATCTTCCAGATCAGGCCAGAACGCATTGAATACAATTAATTTGAATGCATATGGTTTAGGTATCCATCTACACTTCACCCCACATTAAAGTTCACTTTATTCATTGTCTTTCATCTAGGTTTTTCCTCCGTGTAATAGCAATCATATTCTAGTGAACGTGGATCCTTTTTGCAAGATTTTCAAAGGCATGATCATACTTTACTAGAATGCAAATATACCTGCTGCATATCCTTCATCCACTAATTTTGTAAGTCTATCAAAAAAGCAATCAAATTTGAGTGGCATGACGTGTTTTTTTTCTTTCCTTTTTGTTTATACTCACACTGATTTTAAAAAATTAATGGTTTTCATTACAGCACCAAGATAATTCAATATATTGAAATGAGTACCCTATAATAGTCAAATACAGAATAAATGCAAAATGCAAGAATTGGAACTTCATTTTAAAGTTGTGGGTAGCATTCAAATATTGTATTATACTTCATGTATTTTAGGAAAGCAAATTAAATAATGCCATGTATAGAGATATTACCAAATAAAGAAGAAATGAGCTGGTGGATGCATTTTGTTCTCATAGTAGGGTTCATCTCTTCTCCCATTCCAAGCCTGTGGGTCAAAACTCTTTTGAGCAAACATTATTCTGACACTGCCACATGACACACTGAGGTCTTCAAGGCCAGGCTGGATGGGGCTCTGAGCAACCTGGTCTCATGGAAGGTGGAAAGGTGTCCCTGCCCATGGTGTTGGAATTAGCTGATCTTAAAGATATTTTTCTAAGATTTTTTAATATTTATTCTGTTACTCTTGGCTGTTTGGCACCACAAAGATTTTAAAGTCAGGAGTGAACATAAAGCAGGCTACAGACTGTTTTCAAAAGTCCTTTCTGAGAGCGGATTGCTCTTCTCTCCATGTAATGACACAAAGTTCAATAACTTGCAGGTGAACTCAGCTGTTTGTTTTCAACACTTTTGTGATTTTACTTGTAAACCAACAGATTAATTGTTCCCTTGGTAAGTTGCTTCAGTGGACTATAACCTTCATTTTGAACAGCTGAACATTACCCCACATTTGGTTGTTTTTAAACTTCAGTTTTTCAACTATGTGTCTGCGTTTTTGCTCTGTTAGTTTATGTATCTTCCAATGGTCAATGTCTTATTCCATATATCTATAATCCATGATCAAATTCTCACTTAACCTTCTCTGCACCAAGCAGAAAATACTGAAGTCTTTCAGTATGAGGTAAATATTCCAAACCTTACCTACAGATCTTTTGAGCATTTTCCTACAACTCGCAGCGTTCTTAACTCAATGAATTAATCATCTGCCTTATATATTCCTGACCAGGTACTGAAGTCAGGGGAGGTGGTTAAAACAACTGCAGGAATAGGTAATATCATTATGTGAAGCTTTGACTGCATGAACTGCTTCAGAGGGCTTCTAGTTGCTGTCACACACACTGCAGCATCCAAAACACTGGGAATGCTCTCAGGGCACTTCTTGTCCTTGTGAGAACTCATGTGAAACCTCATAGGGGACCCCAAGCTGCAAAGAGATCTTTGGGTCTATCTTTTGATTGATTGAAGAAGAATAGACTAGTTGGAAGACAGAACTGTGTAGGAGACAAAATGGAAAAAAAATATTAGTAATTTGCAGTTGTCATCCGTAGCAATGAGATGAGCTGACAGTGCCAGGGCTGCAGCTGATCTCTCCTTTCATTGATGAGGAGTAACAGAGCTGCTTAAATGCCAGGCATAAACAAAGCATTAACGCCACCTTAGTGTCTACTGCCTCACGTCTGCGGGCTCAGCTCAGCATCTCTGTGCTGGTTACACTCCATGATTGTCCACAGACAGGAAACGAGTGAAATGACTGTGCATACTCTGACTTTGCTGTAGTTATTTAATGTGTGGAAATCTTCATAATGGAGTTTGACCCCAATTTTCTACTTTGGATTGAATTTTGAGGTCTGTTGTGGTGAAGGTCCATAGTGGATCAGGCTGTGAGGAAAGTGTAGACAGAACCATAGTTGCTCCCAGCTTGCAAAGGACATCCTATGAAAGATTCAATACTGCAGTTTGATTTTTTTATTTATTTATTTTCTTTACAAGGAAAGTAATTTACCTGAATTGTTGAATAGTGCATGTAATATTTATTAAGAATGCACCAGAAGAAGGAAATCAGACTGGAAAAACCAGAAAAGCTTAGCTGCAAAATCCAGTGTAAGTTAGCTAATGACCTCAGGAGTCTCAAGTAAATCCCTTTTATTTGAAAATATCTAAATGAGGCTTCCACATATACATCTTGGTTTAGATTTAATTTTGTTTTTTAACAGATTGTAGAATAGAACAAGTTCCAAATTGAGATAAAGCACTCCTTTTTTGGATTTTGGGTAGAAAATCTGTTCCAGCATGGATGGAGGACAACTGTTCAATTGCTGCAGCTAACCATAAACTCAAGCCTTAATATAAGAGTTCTTCTGAGTCAAAACAAGAAGCTGGATTTATGTAATGCAGAATGTTGTACAGTTACATGACCTTAAGACCCCTTCCAACTTAAATTATTGTATTATTAAAAAAGACATACTGCAGCATTTAACACTAGCTAGTCTAGGAATGTGTACTCATAGATGTAGACACTGAATATTATACAGTTACTTGCTTTACATTTTGAAATACTGACAATTCAAATTACAACACAGAGAACTATTTTTATTTTAAAATAAATTCTGCATCTGGGAGCCCAAATTTGCACGTATAGAAAACTGAATTTACTCAAATATTATATGTGAGGGATTAAATTTTATTTTCCTATATAAAATAAACACAAAAAGCTTTGTAAGGTCATATCAGACCACTGCGACAAAGAAAAAAATCTTCAAGGGAACAGTGATGGTGCTTACATTTGCTTAGCCTATACATTCCTCATATGAGATTCAGAGTCTTAGTTCTTCCTTTAAACCAAATAAAAGTAGAATGAGAGTTGAAGTCTCAGCTTTTAGCTGAAATCTGAAATTTAGCTTGAATTTTAAAGACTTTAGTCTTTAAGATTTGATGATAAATAGTCCTTTGCAATCTATAAATACTGACAGAAGCCAAAGAGAGAATTTGAACTTGTGTTGGGATCCCAGTGGCAAGTGAAACTCAGTTCCCTACATATACAGTTAGGTAAAAAAAATAATTAAATGACATCGCATTATCCTGAACTACTAAGCAATAATGAAGAACATGAAACTCAAATAGTCTTGTGTATACCTGAAGTGTTATAAATATGTTCAAATTTAACTCTCAGCTGGATATTAATTAGCAATTCTGTTTTATCCTTTGTATGGACAACAGTGTTTCCATACACTCCATCTTTAAGCAAGTACTGTACACTTCTCATCAAATAAAGAGGTTTGTTTTTGAAGCACTGAGACATTACATTTTGAGACCTTTGAAAATTCCTTGCTATACTGAAGGCTGCTCAGCACAAGCACAGAACCCTTGAAAATCCAGCTGTAATTTTGGGTACTGAACCTTTGAAAAATCAACCAAATGTTCCCTTCCTTAAATCTAGGTCTAAATAGGCTATAAACTTAACAAAAAATGACCAACCAAAAAAAACCCTAAAAACAAACACCAAAACCCACAGGAGAACAATCACCCCGTATATTAAATATACATTAATTAGTTACTTCAAATGTGAAAAGCAACAGTGACTCCTTTCTCACATTAAAACCGGGAAATTTTATACTGGAAGTAAAAAGGACAGGTGGTAAAATATAACGGAGTAAAATAAATGCTCAAGCTATTCTAGTCACTAATTAACCTTGTCTCACTTGATAACAAGCTCAGGAACATTTCCTGCTTTCCTGTACACACACATATCAGAATTACACTGCAGAGAGTTTGAATGAGTTTGGGCTAATTTTGCAAGTTCATTCTGTTCCAGACTTAAAGGTCTTTTCTTGCAAAATAGAAAAAAATAATGTCAAATTAGGGGTTATATTTCCTTCCTAACAGGAATGTCGTGTGCCTTGACTAGTCCAAGATGTACCGCATGAATGCCATGGGTTTGAACATTTCCTTCAGTATATATTTCTGCCTAGAAAACATGTAAAATAGAAAACCCTTTTCCAAAGCTCTTATTAGACTGCTTTGCTTCGAACACGTCAGAAAGAGATGATGATAAGACATGTCTTAGTAGTCCTGCCCATCTCCTCCTAAATTTAAATATATATGACAGTAGAGAATAGACATGCGTTGAACTAAAAATTACCCTACTACAATTAAAATTTAGCTGCCATATATACCCCAAAGAAACTGGAGGGTCTGAAGCATTGAAAAAAGTTGTACAAAACCTTGCTTCAAATTCTATTCTTGAACTTCTCAGTAGCAAGTTATAATTTGCCAAAATTATTTTAATTAAAAAAATTTACAAATTAATTCCTGTAATTATTACTAGCTCTGTAAATTGTTTAGAAGCTTTAATTATGAGCATTTAATATTCAAAATTCAAGCTGAATTGTGATTAAATGTAGTCCTATTTCTGCTTCCCTGCTGGATGAAAATAGCACTTGGAATGAATGTTTTCAGAGTATTAAAAATACATGTTTAACAGTTAAAAAGTGTCAAACTGCCTAATATTTACCTGAAGTTCCATTTCTTCTTGTTTAGCACCTTCTTACAGATAAGAAATACTGCTGGCAGAGAGCAAAACCTTAGAAATTTGGAAAGAACTAAAAAGAGTTTTACAAGCAGTGCAGTTGAAGGTGAGAGATTTTAAGATTGAAAATCAAATACATGGGGTGGGGTCTGGTTTGTCAAGTTTGTCGGGTTTATATATTTGTGTTTCTACAAATCTTTTCGTAAAACCCATAGGTATAGACACAAATTTGGTCAGGTGTTAGCTCTGTACTCTTTAACCTCATTTCTTTTACTGTTTTGTAAGTGCTTTGAGGCCCTAAGCACTTTCATATTTTCATAATTTTCATTATATTTAACACAGATTTGTCCCAGGTTAGTGGCACATGGATTACCTGCTTCTCTCTGATCAGTTCCTGTGATGGAATTTGTGCAGTGAGAAAGAACCTTTTCAGTAAAACCTCCTGAGGAGCAGTCGGGAAAAGTCCATGATTTGTACCCACATACTCCTACCAAAAGACTTCAGAAAAGTATATCAAGAGACCAATTAGACTGTTCACTTAAAAAAAAACCCAACCCAAACTAAAACCTATTGAAGCTTGTAATATTCTATAGGTAATTGAAATTCATTTATTTCCGTCTATGTGTATGAATCAAGACAGTGCAATTCACTAAGGAATGTCCAATTGCACGGGCACCTTTACCCTCTTTGAGTGTATATTCTAGAAAAAGACAGGGAGACAGGCAGAAAAAGGAAGACTTAATACTGTCTCGTTCATGATAGTTTTCTATATTTCATTTCCCAGCTAATTAACCTTTTGCTGCAGAAAAGTTCTGTGTTAAGAAGCACAGCATAACCATCAAGCAACTCATCATTATTGAAAGACTGTTTCTAATTTAAAGTATTTCCACTCTTTAGAAAAAACACTAAGTTCCATAAAAATCTTTCTGTTCTTTCATCCCCTAAAAAAATCATACAGGTATGCAAAATTTAAACTTAGATTTATTTTTCTATTATTTCAGTTTCTAGTTGGTTATGTCAAAAATGTTTGTCTCTCGGCAATACAGAAAGACAGCATTTTTCGTATCACAAATTGTGAATAATAAATGAAGGGAGTTTATTATGTTCACACTTGTCATATATGTTTAACCGTGCATAACCTGCACTTTAAAGAAATAGTACTCAAATATACAGAAAGCATATGTGCACACACGGGGTGTCCCTTTCTGTAGGCACCCACACACCTTGTTAATATATGAATGCACATATGTGTGTGTCTATATCTATATTTTCCAATATACACCCTTTCTTTGTGTATGAGAGCAAACAATAAGATATAATAAGATATGTAGATATGCAGTGTTTTTTAATGACTGAACCAAATGAATGAGATGAAGTCCCTCATGTGTCTCAGCCACAGGCTGCCCAGAACTCTTTGCACGTGGCCATCATCTCTGCCTCAGCAGAACACTTGGACAGTTGACTCCAAATACATTCTAATTTAAAGAACACGTAAGACAAGACACTCTCAGAACTTACCTCTCCTCAACATACTTCAAAAGCAGCCACTCATAAAAGAGAAATATCTCCTTGCTGAGATGCTTTACTGCTGCTTTAATTTACCTGACAATCTATTTTGATGACTTCCTTAGTGACAGATATTCAAAAACTCCTCAATATGAATATACTTAATTTAAAATCAGTGAGCTAAAAACCTATAAAATGCATAATTTTAATAGTTTGAAAATCATAGTCACTATTATACAGGAAGTTGGTATAACCAGACATGATTATTAAATGGATAACACGTTATGGTTGAAAGATTCCAATAGGCCCATTATGCTGAAAACATTTCTGGAAATAGATCTTTTTTTTTTTTTCCCCCTACATTTCTGCATTTTTAGAAATGATATTTCTTTTCCACATTTCAAACGTTACATCTAACAGACAAGTGTATTTATGTGCAAATTTCAAAATTATTAAAATTGCCACTTCACAGCCAAAGAACCCTATTAGTGGCAAGGACTCTAACAACTTGTTCCCAATATCTTTTTTGCTGTGCTCCCAAAGCCCAGCTCCTGGGTGCATCTCACTGTCCATTTCCCTGCTGTGAAGGGCACAACATATGCACCACCAGTTTGTAAATGAAGGAAGGCAGCTTAGAGTAGCTGTCACTGCTACTGTGCAATGCATATATCATCATCTGTAGATACTTCCTCAACTCCTGCTAAAGTCACAACAAGGACTCCCCTGGCTTTGAGAGCTGAATCAGGGCTACAGTTGCCTTCAGGGTGTAAAGGCTTGCATAGTTTTTTTAAGGAGGGACAGCTTTAAATACAATTCTCTAGGAAGTCTCTTCCTTATGCAAGGCCTCTCCCGAGATATTACGAGGCAGAAGTTTGGAGGTCAGAGCAGGCACACAGAAGATGCAGCAGCATCGAGGCTATCAGGCACAGTGTGAAGCTGGATTGACCGTTCTATCCATGACAGATATGCCACAAGAGAAAACAAAAAAGGCAGGAATTCTCTAGCCCTTGTGCTGTGCCAGAGTACAGTGACATTGCAACAGCACCAAGTGGTGGCAGACAATGCTGTTACAGTTCATCCTGTTCCTTGTCCTTAGCCATCTAAGAAATCACATATTTAGTAGAAACTCCCCATTTTCTTCCATGCCACTGCCTGGGTATCTCCTGCAAATTCACTTTGTGATCCAGTCTTTTTTTTTTTTTNTTTTTTTTTTTTTTTTTTTTTTTTTTTTTTTATGTTATGGGTTACATTCAGCATCCTGGAAGTTGTGAACCCCGTAGTTTGAAGATAGGGTACATATATATTCTATCTTGCAAGCAGTGTATCTCCCTCAGTGCCTAATGAAACCAGTGGGGACTTAAGCATCCCTCAGGATATAGCTCTGTCATTTCTTACTGAAGAAAATGAGATATAAGATGGGTGTAAGGAAATAATTTATGCTATTCCTCTAGAAATCTCTGGATACTGAGGGAATATACTGACCACAGAATCAGAGTCTGCTGCACTGAAACTCCAAAAATGAAAGATTTTGCACTGATACAGTCAATTGCCAGATATTATTATCAAACTTTTTTTTTTAATAACTGATGTTTGTTATTTTTTTTAATAACCTTGGGGTTTTTTTTAATAATGCTTATTGAATGTTAATGAGGAGAACTTGTTTCTCCTTCTATTAGAGGCCTCTGAGATCTAGTTTGGAAAGACATCAAAACGGTAAGTTTTATTTAAAAAAAAATTAAAAATGAGAGATTAACTTCTAAATTATTGTGTTCTACCTTTAATTGATTCTCTTATTCAGACTTGGTCAAAGTTTGTCATCGGAGCCTCTGTGGAAACATAGCCATGGATTAAATACCAGTTTGACCTATGTGCTACAGCACAAAATCTTCACTTATCTTGAAATACATATATAAGGCCTAAAATTCTGATAATAAATGTAGTGGGTGCCATGAAAATAGTGAATTAATTAATAAACAATTTTTAAATTATAATTTGAAGTGCATGAGTGTGTATAGACTAATGTTTCTCTTGACAGGAAGAATTTGCCTGGACAAATGTGCTCCATGTAGTTGGCTTTCTTGCTGCTCTTAGGAGGCAACTTGCTCAACAGTGTCAAAGGACTACAAATTAACTTTCAAAATACAGGGGTCTTGCAAATATTATATTCAGTATTAATTGCAAGCTTAACTTGTCTTTTGTTAGAATCTTTCGTTTGTTTGTCAAGGCAGTTTGAAATCCATACCCAAAATGGCATTTCTGAAAATATTGATCTTAAACAGAAAAGTTGGGGTTTTTTCAACCTTCAATAAAATAGGTTTTTTGTCTTACATGAGTTTAAAGGGATGTTCACACAGTACCTAGCTGTTAATCAGTAAATTACTTAGAAATTTCTGAATAACTCTTTTTAGGAAATTTATATACCAGGGCCCCTTGGACTAAAAAACAAAAACAAAAAACCAAACAAAAGCAAAAGTCAACCAACAAACGACACCCACATAATCAATTAATTCTAAGCAAGGTATATAAAATTATTATTTCTGTTATGGATTAAGTCTAAGCATGACCTAAAATGTACATTTCTGGATAATATATTTGTCTTCTGTCTTCCCTAAAAGATGAAGTGCATCTCCCCTAACAGAGGAATTCTCATGTTATAAAATGCAATGTGATCTTGCGGTTCAAGGTACCTCAAGATTCCTCAGAGGGAACACAAGATCTGATTCAGCTTTCTGCCACATTTAGGGAGGCACTGAAAAGAATTCAAAAATGATAAAGAGCAAATCCATTTTCCTGCCTGTGTTCTTCTCTCCACTAATTGATGTTCTACACCATCTGCTGGGAGACAAATTACTTAAGTGGACTGAAATCTCAACCAGTAAAAACTGATACTAATGAGAAAAAGAACCAATTACTTCCATGAGCTGGACTGAACCTTTAGCCAAGAAAAGCACTTGAGCTATTCCTTAAGAACACATTGTCATAAGCACTGCTAACACAAGTACAACCAGATAGTAAAGTATCTTTATAATTAAAGCAGAATTGAGGAAAAATAATAAAAACTGAAGAGATGAGGGAAAGGAAAGTGCAAGAAGGTCAGGAGTTGGTGCTTCGAAGTCAGTTTTCCACAGGATTGCTAAATAACATTAATACAGAAGAGAAGAGGCAGATAAATGGAGAAGAGAAATCAAAAATAAATTCAAATTTTAAACAACCTTTAGAAAATGGGTGTTTTTCTTCCCTACAGCTCCTGGGATTGTTTGCCTCTTCCAAATTCTATGATAACTTAGAGCTCTGTATAAGCATTAATGTTTAGGAAGATTATATCTCTCTCTCTCCCTCAGAAACTTGGTTATATAATTATATAAACTGCAAATATGCAGTGTTCCTCATACTGTGTATTTCTGGAATTAAAATATCAGTCTACGTTCAGTTCAGTCTTTCAGTGTGAGGCTCTAGAGACAAAATTCACCCTGTGCTGCATCTACATTTGAAGGCAGGTCATGGAAACAGTCAGACTTGGCAGTGCCTAACAAATGCCTGTATCTGTTTCTCCTGCTGCCAGCTTAGTGCATTTCCTTGGGAATCCCATGCCAGAGAGACAGCAAGGGCAAGGAGTGTGGGGACACAGAGAAAAGGGTGCAAAGAAAAGCCCCTGGAAAAGCCTGCAGGCCCATAACTCAGCTGCCAAACTAACTCCTCTATCATGCCCTTGGGGCTTTGATAGATGATTAATAATAGTGGAAAATTCTAAATAAATATGACTCTATAAGACTTCATAAAAGTTGCTTACTTGGAAAGTATTCACAATTTACGTAAGGTCGGACCCTTTTAATTATATCTTGTCTCCAAATGTTCCTCAAATCTTCTGTCAAAATGCTCGGAATTTTTTTTTTCCTTGCTTGTTTGTTCATCTGTTTAGAGTAGGTAATCTTCCAGAAAGCATTTTTCATGTTGTGTATTTCAGACAGCATCCTCCCAAGAAATTGCTCTGAGTAACGGAAGGGTCATTTATGGGAGTATAGAAATATAAATTAGTGAGAAAATTACTGGACTTTATATTTACTCTAATATTGACTTTTAACACATATTTTAAGATTGAAATAATTTTGTGCATATATATGAACTAAAATCAAATGTTCTGATAGTTAAACTCCAACTTGCATCTTACTGATCAGCATTTCAAATTAATTAATTGTAGATACAGTAATAGTTGACCACAGGTCTATGTGCAAATCCACTCAATATTTTACTTCCTCAGTTTTTAAGGTCAATATAGGTCTTATTTCATTGAAAAGATGAGTAAAAATGAATTAAATAATTAGAAATGTATTTTACTTTCAAGTCTAGAAAGCATCCAGTTTGCAACAGCTTCATCAAATAATTTAGAACCCTAAAAAATAAGAAAGGGACTTGGTAGAATAACTATGTGTTCAGATCTGTCCCAATATGTGTGGTTATCCCATAGCTGCTCCCTTTTCCAAACTAATGGAGTATTTTGACACTTGCCTTTACAAATAGGTAGCTTGAATTATAAGGTCCTATACCCAACGGTTCTGAATTAAATCTGGTTTAGAAAGAGTTTAGCAAACTTCCACTCCAACAGAGCCATAGAGAGATTGAATTGTATATGTATATCCTTAATTAGAGATTTTGTCCATTAGGAATATGATGAACATGTGTGTCAGATAACTGCAAATTCTCCAGCGAAGCCAGCAAATAGTATAGGACAAAGTCATGTCAGCTTTTAATGAGAGAAACAGTCCTGTCAAGGCTCTTTTACCTCCAGGGAAACAGAATGCTAACATATCACCTATTCTTCTTTCTAATAGTTATCAAGTTTAAATTTCTTTTACCTCAATGAAATCACATTGAGTTCATTATAATTTAATTTTCTAATCCAGAACCACTTAACTTACTCTTAAATTAATGCTGATACCATGCATATACTTAATAGTGTCTGCATTTTTCTTTTATGGAAAAACCAAATGATGATCTGGCATTGTAAACTGCATATCAAACGCAAATCCACTGCGTGACATTGCTTTCTCCCTACTCTATTTTTTCAAACCATAAGATTTTCATAGCTACCTAAGTAGAATTTTGTTGTTGCAGAAACACAGAGGTTCATGCTTTTTACCCATACCCTTTCCTCCACATGCATTATGCTGTATATACCTCTAAACAGTTTTTTCACAGAGTTATCAAGGTTGCACAAAATCTCAGCATCTAAATCTTTGATGAATGCATCACTAAATAGATTGAAAAGGAAATGATATGCTGATGTGGATTGCAAAGTCATATGGAATTCCTCAGAGAGCATATTTTCTACGTGGCAAACCTTAGTAAAAATATTGCAAGATATTAAAATTTTTAGGAATGATTTTTCAAATATGGGCACTATGAAAACAGTTTCCTTTTTTGGTAGCATTCCCAGATATGCTTTTTCCTCAGTAACAGACATCCCATCTTCAATCGCTGCTGTGAATTTTTTTGCCTTTATTTTTCTGTTGAATGTATATCTGAAAAAAGAGCTGGATTCTGACCTGGTTTAAGCTAGAAGTTTTGAGAGCAACCCCACTAAAATCAGTGAAGCTTTTTGACATGTGTCTGCAAGTCAATCTGTTTCTTTCAAACCCTTCCTTAGGGGGCGAGGGGAATGCCCTTATTTCTAGTGAGGTTTTATTTTTTTAAAAATACATATCACTTGGTTATGCCTGGTGGAATCAAAGACGTCTGAACTAGATGATATAATTTGATATAATTATTTCAAACACTGCTGTTGTTTATGGAGTAGCAAGGATGTGTCTCTGTCTTAAAAATCATGGTAAAGTGCTTCATGTAAAGTTTCGTGGTGCTCTGTCCTAAACTGCTACCCCCTAAGGGTGAACAGGGTTTAAAGGCGGCTCAGGAAGCTCCTCACTCTATTGCAGTCACTGCAGTGTAGGTACAGCCTGTGACTGGTTCCCTGGTTTTGATTTTCTCACACGCAGAGCTGCAGGAGCTGCTAAAATCTTTTCAACATTTCCAGAACGCCGTGTAGGATATCTCTCATACATATCATCATGTGGGTGTTTACTGAGCATGACATAGCTTCAAATCACCAGTGCCTTTTATCCCCTACGCAGTCTGAAGGCGTTTGACAATGCCTTCCTCTCGCAAATGTGAGAAAAAAGAGACTTCTCAAACTGTGCTCCCCAAGTCTTTAGCCACAGGTTAATCACCCCAGCTGTTTTCAGGATCTGACTCTGGTCTCATATTCATTTTATCCTGAAACAGTCAGAATGTTTTAAATGACTTTTCCAAAATTAAATCCAAGACCAGCTAACAACTTTGCCTTTCTTATATTATAAATTAATTCTTGCAAATAAAAATCCTATCAAGTTAAGCAATATTAGAACTCCATAACTTTATGTTGTCTCCCTCTCTTATCTCTTGGGATCAGTGGCCAGTTGTGAACCACACTGTGAAGCACCCACTTTATATATGTAAAACCTTGGTGCTTGAGGATCTGACTGTGGGGCGAGAACCTCCTTAGCACAATTTGCATACACTTGCCCCTATGCCAAGAGCTTTCATTCAGTCACAGACTTCCTGAAATCCTTTACACTAGCTTAAAAATTATATTAATTTGCACACTTTTTATCTTTGAATTGATACCTATATGTATGTGTTTATGCCTGGAAAACACTGTATGATGTTCCAGCCCTCAGAACACCTTTCTGACAAAAAAGTTATATCCTGCTTGAAAGCTTCTTGGAAATGCTTAGATTCATGGTATGATAAAAGTGCACAGTTTTGTTAGGATGCAAGGATTTCTGGCTGCATATTAATTTTGCTGTAAAGTGCACTGAGATGATAAGCTTCCAGCAACTCAGTACAACTCAATTATCTGCATCCTTCCAGGTGGAGACATCAGGACTTTAAGTCATTTTTGTCATTTCACTATTTTACAGCTCAAACTTCTACATGGAGCCAGGGCAATCTAAAATTTTAAATGTCTATTAAACTTCCCACCCCTCTGGCAACCAATATGGCAGCTGCTCTACTAGATCAAGAAAAAATTTGCCCTCTTGGAGATGAACTTTTGGAAAATGAACTAATCCTTGTACACCAAAACTTGCTTTAAACCTGTACCAGAACAACCTAAGTTTTGATCTGTGCGTGTTTGGCCCAAGTCATGCAGCCCCATGTCCCTTTCACCTTTACTAAAAGACCACACAAATGAAGATGGAACTTCTTCCTCTGAAAAACACCTTTGTGCTTTAGCTGCATTTCCCTCAAGGCTGTCTCCAGGAGGTAAGAATAATCCAAGGAGCAGACTTTCCAGCTCAAAGTGAACTAACTGGAGAATGAGACAGCTTCTTTTGTGAAGCAACCTTCTTCAAGTCTTTCCTCTGATGTGGATGCTACCAGAGCTCTATGCCCTGGGATATGCTGACAGAAGCTGACATATGAAAGAGGGGAATCAATACCAAAATAAACCCTAACGGCCCAAATTTCAGTTGCACTCTCTACTCATTAAAAAAAACTCTTCAGGATGATAAGTTTTTAACCACTGCATTAAAAACAGCCAGTAAAATCTATCTTGCGATGAACATAATGACATATTCACAGGATTTTACACAGAGAAATGCTAAAAAGTCCATGCATACATTATGTTTGGTAATTTAAAATATCCTCGTGCTATCTTAAGAGACAGAGTTTAAACTTTAGAAGAGCAGTGACTCAGGTGATCCACCTCACAATTTGCATATCTCGGGTGCAAACGATACCTTTAGACAGCCAGTGATATGACAAATGCAATGTACATTTTCTTCCTTGACGCTGCTCTAAATGAAAATTAGAGGGGGATATTTTTAGAAGTTTTTTTTCCCTGAAAAATCAGATAGTAATCTCTACTCCACTCTTCCTTTTCTTTATATATACTGTTCTTTAAAAATGAAATATACTTTAGGAACCACACAGTATTTCAGTGTCAAATATAACCATTAACAGATATACTGAGAGAAAAATCCACTAGTTGCACAAGAATAATTTAAAAAATTCTGAAGGATCCAGCAACTTTTACATTTGAGTCCCAAAATTACCCTTACTTCAAAAGATATAAAACCTAAGTTTTATTTTCAAATATACACACTGGTTTATCAATTAGATAATAATTTTATTTCTGGCAAATGTAATTGGAGAATGAAGATTGAGATCCAGGATCCACAATCAGTTGTCCAGTAAACCTGAGGCATTGACATAGGAAAGTTTTTCATCTAGTTTTCACTTCTTTTTATTAATATTTTCTTGAATTTATTGTTGGTGTTATATACTATAGAAGCCTCTAATGGGAGAAATGCACTAGTACTATTTCTAGAAATTGGATATCTAAGGTCACAAGGAAAAAAAGCAGTTTTCGTCTATGATAATTACTAGGTCTCATTCAAATATTATTGTAATTTACAGAGTAGTATCTAAGCAAGGTAATTAAATGATTAAATATGTTTTCCTAGAAAGGCAAAATAATCAATACATTTCAGCACCAATGTGCTACATTCACTGCAATACATTACAAATTAATGCTTCTGGGTCCTATTTGTCCCAAACTTCAGTAATACATAAACATTAGGCCAAACTTACAATGTGCCTATAATAAACAAACCTTATTTGGGAGGATAAATTCAAACCTGACTTTCAGCTGTTCATCCTGTCAAAATTCATGGTCCCAGCTAGCATTTCTTATGTCATAATGCTCATTTTATTCTATTTATTTCTTTGACAAGTGGTGAGGTTCCAGTGCAGCAAGAGCCCAGGAAACCCCTCACTGCAGCTGTTCTCATCACCCACGGTCACAGCATTTACACATTGGTGCCTTTAGGCAAGTATCTGAGTGCACTTATCAGCATTTCCTGAGGCACTTATGTTTGTAAGACAAAGTAGGAACTTGAAGAATCACTGTAAAGGGTGCTTCAAAGAGGTACAGGAAGCTTGATTGTCACTTTAGGAAATGATGAACCCTTTAGAATACACAGGTCACGTGAGAAATTCTTCAAGGCTAGCAAAAGTCTTTAAAAACGTGGTTATACTGCATTAATGCTAATCAATTAGCTCTTAACGAGCACAGTACAAAACCCAGCTCAGCTCTGGCAGGTGGCAGGAAAGGAGTTTTGCTGAAGGGCCCTTCTGGCATACAGGGTCAGGTAGAAAAAAACTTCAAAAAACTGTGAGAAAGGTAGTAGAGGCCATGTGGGCACCTTAGGCGAGACAGAAAGCAGACAAACTGGCCAGAGGTAAGTGTTAGAGAACTGGAATGTGCACAGGGGAAGGGCAGCAGGGCAAAAAACTCTCACTGGTGGAAGGTCTCAATAAATTATAAGGTACTAGGTTTGGCAGCTAGCTTTCAGAAGGTTAGAAGTAAAGCAGTACTAATTCAAGAGAGAAAGGCACAAATTGTGTTTGTAATAGTTAGAAAATAAAATAATGGTTAACTTGGATAGATTTTTTGTGGGGTGGTCAGATACAGACCAAAAAATACAGAGAACTTCTTCCAGGTAACATGCAGAGTAAGATCAAAAAAGTGCCCCACTTAGTGGATGAGGAAAAGGCCATGGATGTTGTCTCTCTGGACTTTTGTAAAGACTTTGACACCATTTTCCACAGCATTCTCTGGAAAAATCAGCTTTTTATGACTTGGACATGTGCACTGCTCACTGTCTAAAACGCTCTCTAGATGGCCAGGCCAGAGTCGTGGAAAATGAAGTTACATCCAGCTGGCTGCTGGGCACAAGTGGTGTCAGTGGCTCAGTTTAGGGGTCACTGGTGTTTAATATCTTTATCAATGATCTGGAGGAGGGGAGAGAGTGTGCACTCGGTCAGTTTGTAGATGACACCAAGTTGGGTGGAAGTGCTGACCTGCTGGAGGCCAGGAAGGCTCTGCAGAGGGATCTGGACAGGCTGGATCGATGGGCCAAGGTCAATTGTATGAGGGCAAACAAGGTGAAATGCCAGGTCCTGTTCTTGGGCACAACAACCCCAGGCAGTGCTCCAGGCTGGAGCAGAGTGGCTGGAAAGATGCCTAGTGGAAAAGGATCTGGGGCTGTTGGCGGACAGCGGCTGAACATGAGCCAGAGTGTGCCCAGGAGGCCAAGAAGGCCAGTGGCTCCTGGGCTGTATCAGCAATAGTGTGGCCAGCAGGACCAGGGCAGTGATTGTCCCCTATACCCAGCACTGGTACAACACTCCAACATAGACACTGAGGTGATGGAGAGAGTCCAGAGAAGGGCAACGGAGCTGGGGAAGGGTCTGGACCTGAAGTTGCTGAGGGAGCTGGAGTTTGAAGAAAAGGAGGCTCAGGGGAGACCTTATTCCTCTCTACAACTACCTAAAAGGAGGTTGTAACAAGGTGGTATACCTTTTCTCCCAGGTAGTAAGTGATGGGATGAGAGGAAAAGGCCTCAAGCTGTACCAGGGAAAGTCCAGGCTCAATATTAGGAAGAATTGCTTCATGGAAAGGGTGGTCAAGCAGTGGAACAGGGTGCCCAGGCAAGTGGCTGAGTCACCAGCCCTGGAGGTACTCAAAATACATGTAGATGTGGTGCTTAGGGTCATGGTTTAGCAGTGGACTCGGCAGTGCTGGGTCAATGGTTGAACTGCAGGATTTTAGAGGTCGTTTCCAACTTAAACAATCCTGTGAATCTATGACAGCATGCTTAAAATGGCTTAAGATGTCATAAAGGAAAAGTTGGGATATTTTGGAAAGTTGAGATATTTTATCCATTATTTTATCCATTAGTCTTGGCTAAATTAAATTTTAAAAATCTACAGACTACAGAAAAGATTATTGTAAGTCACCAGGAACATGTAGGGGTGGTTTTTGGGGCACTGAAAATAGCTGGTAAGAGAGAGAGCAAAAAATGTGTGTACAGAATGGGTGATGTGCAGGAGAAATAGTCATCTCATTCCTGCAGTGAGGGAAACTGAAACCACATCATCTACTGGCAAAGTGCTTCAAGTTTTGAATTTTTTTTTTTTTTGTTTCTATTAAATTTAAATATGTATTNTTGATTGTCACTTTAGGAAATGATGAACCCTTTAGAATACACAGGTCACGTGAGAAATTCTTCAAGGCTAGCAAAAGTCTTTAAAAACGTGGTTATACTGCATTAATGCTAATCAATTAGCTCTTAACGAGCACAGTACAAAACCCAGCTCAGCTCTGGCAGGTGGCAGGAAAGGAGTTTTGCTGAAGGGCCCTTCTGGCATACAGGGCCAGGTAGAAAAAAACTTCAAAAAACTGTGGGAAAGATAGTAGAGGCCATGTGGGCACCTTAGGCGAGACAGAAAGCAGACAAACTGGCCAGAGGTAAGTGTTAGAGAACTGGAATGTGCACAGGGGAAGGGCAGCAGGGCAAAAAACTCTCACTGGTGGAAGGTCTCAATAAATTATAAGGTACTAGGTTTGGCAGCTAGCTTTCAGAAGGTTAGAAGTAAAGCAGTACTAATTCAAGAGAGAAAGGCACAAATTGTGTTTGTAATAGTTAGAAAATAAAATAATGGTTAACTTGGATAGATTTTTTGTGGGGTGGTCAGATACAGACCAAAAAATACAGAGAACTTCTTCCAGGTAACATGCAGAGTAAGATCAAAAAAGTGCCCCACTTAGTGGATGAGGAAAAGGCCATGGATGTTGTCTCTCTGGACTTTTGTAAAGACTTTGACACCATTTTCCACAGCATTCTCTGGAAAAATCAGCTTTTTATGACTTGGACATGTGCACTGCTCACTGTCTAAAACGCTCTCTAGATGACCAGGCCAGAGTCGTGGAAAATGAAGTTACATCCAGCTGGCTGCTGGGCACAAGTGGTGTCAGTGGCTCAGTTTAGGGATCACTGGTGTTTAATATCTTTATCAATGATCTGGAGGAGGGGAGAGAGTGTGCACTCGGTCAGTTTGTAGATGACACCAAGTTGGGTGGAAGTGCTGACCTGCTGGAGGCCAGGAAGGCTCTGCAGAGGGATCTGGACAGGCTGGATCGATGGGCCAAGGTCAATTGTATGAGGGCAAACAAGGTGAAATGCCAGGTCCTGTTCTTGGGCACAACAACCCCAGGCAGTGCTCCAGGCTGGAGCAGAGTGGCTGGAAAGATGCCTAGTGGAAAAGGATCTGGGGCTGTTGGCGGACAGCGGCTGAACATGAGCCAGAGTGTGCCCAGGAGGCCAAGAAGGCCAGTGGCTCCTGGGCTGTATCAGCAATAGTGTGGCCAGCAGGACCAGGGCAGTGATTGTCCCCTATACCCAGCACTGGTACAACACTCCAACATAGACACTGAGGTGATGGAGAGAGTCCAGAGAAGGGCAACGGAGCTGGGGAAGGGTCTGGACCTGAAGTTGCTGAGGGAGCTGGAGTTTGAAGAAAAGGAGGCTCAGGGGAGACCTTATTCCTCTCTACAACTACCTAAAAGGAGGTTGTAACAAGGTGGTGTACCTTTTCTCCCAGGTAGTAAGTGATGGGATGAGAGGAAAAGGCCTCAAGCTGTACCAGGGAAAGTCCAGGCTCAATATTAGGAAGAACTGCTTCATGGAAAGGGTGGTCAAGCAGTGGAACAGGGTGCCCAGGCAAGTGGCTGAGTCACCAGCCCTGGAGGCACTCAAAATACATGTAGATGTGGTGCTTAGGGTCATGGTTTAGCAGTGGACTCGGCAGTGCTGGGTCAATGGTTGAACTGCAGGATTTTAGAGGTCTTTTCCAACCTAAACAATCCTGTGAATCTATGGCAGGATGCTTAAAATGGCTTAAGATGTCATAAAGGAAAAAGTTGGGATATTTTGGAAAGTTGAGATATTTTATCCATTATTTTATCCATTAGTCTTGGCTAAATTAAATTTTAAAAATCTACAGACTACAGAAAAGATTATTGTAAGTCACCAGGAACATGTAGGGGTGGTTTTTGGGGCACTGAAAATAGTTGGTAAGAGAGAGAGCAAAAAATGTGTGTACAGAATGGGTGACGTGCAGGAGAAATAGTCATCTGATTTCTGCAGTGAGGGAAACTGAAACCACATCATCTACTGGCAAAGTGCTTCAAACTTTGAAATTTTTTTTTTGTTTGTTTCTATTAAATTTAAATATGTATTTGTAAGCTGTAATGATTTGTGTGACAAGAGCAGAAAATTTGGTGTGCACCCCTATCTAACAGAAGCCCAGGTAGGAGGGGGAACTTCTTCCAGTGCTTATCTGGGGTGCAATTCTTCCAAAAAAAAATATGAAAAAAAAATTAAATTACAGTACCTTTGCTGCAGCAATGACCCTGTAAGAATTTTTCAAGAAGACTAGCTAGACTTAATACAGTTACAAATCTGGTAGTTATATTAAGAAAAATATTACTCCCATCCTGGAATAGGAATGTTCACATGGAAGACATATTTTTGAGTAATTATTCCATGTAGACTGCTTCCATAATCATACATAAATCAACAATTATGGTCTGTGCATGCAGTACCTAAGAAAGGGGATTGTCTTTCAGTCCAGGCAGTCAAGGGTTCAAAGCAGCAAAGAGCTAAAAAAAGATTAATTAGAAGATCATATATGAAAGTTACCAAAGTACAAAAACATATAGCTGAAAATAAATGTGTTCATTCAGATGCTAGGCGATTTTGGAGTTTCAGTAATCATTCCTTAAATTAGAATCTCCCTTAAACTGGAGTACTGATGTACAGGATGATTTGAGTGTGTCAATATCACAATTGACATCCTAGCTAGCTTTGTTGGAAATATAGGGGATTTGTGAGATACAAATTTGTCTTTGAAAGCGAAAGATTTAAAATTAATCTCTTAATCACATAATTTTTAGTTAGTGTTAATGATCCTTTCACTTTTGTAATATGTTATACCACATGTAAACATACATAACAAAAGATTTAAAATTTCATTCTGAAAGGCAGAATTTCGGTATTCAGTAATAAAACAACATAACCACAACAAATACACATTCTGAGCTTTTCAATCATGCACCACAATAGAAATATTCTCAGACTACTGTATTACTCCATTAAATGTGCACTGAAAGGAAAAATTGCACTTAGGTCACAACAATATCGAGTGTAATAAAACTTGCTGCTTCAGGCTACTGTCCAGTAACATTAAGAAATAAAATCACCAATTTATAGTGATTATATATGCTCACATATTTTTAAATATCTTTTATATTCTCTGGGAAATCTAATGTTTTCTAGATAATATGCCTCTTGAGCAATGAAATACTTAAGACAACAAATCCTTTTCTGCTCAGGACAGAAATTGTTGTCATTTTGAGAAGCTTCAAGTATTTGAAATCAAAAGCTTTTATCAACAAGTGTGGGTTGGAATTTTGTGATTGTTCATTATTTGTGAATTTCACAATTATACATTTGGAGTTGGAAAAACACAGAAGGAGCTGATTTCCTTAGATTGTCTTATAATCAGCAAAAAGTGTCTAAAACTGAATGAAGAACTTATGCTGTTAAGACACCAGCTTGGTGTTTGGCAAACCTAACATTTATTTTCTGCTACATTTTTCTTTTGCAAGCATGAAAAAATAATTTAGAGCAGAAACCTGATTCCACTGACATCAATGGCAAACCTTCATTGACCTGATGAAATCCAAGCTCCACTTACATTTACTGTTTGATTGTTGTGAGCAAAATCGAAACAGGATGTCACACTCTACCTATTTCCTATTTAAATCATAAAAACCTTAGTGCATGGACTGTCTTTTGGACACAATGCAATCTTAAGTATTTTAAATGCAATTTTTAACTTCTTTTTACCTTCTTGATTTGCACACTTTTCAGAACAGATATATTTATAGTGTTTAGTTAATAAAGGCATAGGCAACCTATTCAATATTTATTTTCCACACACAGGTTTTGATGTGTCTACTCCTGGATGCACGTATATGTTATCAGTATCCAGTCACATGGATCCAGACCCTCATTTTAAGACCTACTGAAATCTGAAGGTGCAAACAAACCTGAGGTGATCTGCCTGAAGACTACTCCAGAAATGTGGTAACTCCACCACTCACAGCAGAGAGCTGCCAAAGCATACCCGAACAATTACCCAAACTGAAATGTGTTTGATTTACAGCTGCATGTCCCCTGAATCCGCTTTGCCCTGTCTCCAAACACATCCACTTACCTCTAAATTCTCTCTTGTAGTCATGACCTTCAGCGTTACTATAAATGATAATAATCAATTCTATTAGCATACTATAATATTCACATATTTCATGAATCACATTTTTCCCCTTCTGTTTGACATTATTAAAAAATAACATGCATTTATTGCATTTTCCTGTGCAATGAAAAGGAACCTTTTCCTGATAGTTTAAATAGAGAATTAGATCCAGTGTTACTATGGAGTCTTTCTACATGATCTCTGTTATTTCATTCTAAATACCTTGCATAATCTTTACAATTCAAAGTATAATAATGATTATTTTATTTTTTAATAATTTTTTCCTCACCAAAATTAGGGACTAGTCTTTTGCTGCTTTTCCTCCTTTAAGTAAGGAGGAGATAGGTAAGAACTGTGGAACTGATTTCTTCTACAGGCCTGCCGACATTACTTTATTATTTCATTATGTTTACAGGTTTGAGGAAGTGAAGCATAATGACCACAAAAACACTCTGTGGTCTTAATGTATGTCATCTGTCTAATGCCTCCAAGAAAAAGATATCAGATGCTATATATTTAAACCTGCTTCTCCAATGAGGTTGCTGTTTTGTCGTTCTAAATTTTGAAAAATCACAGGAGGTATGTTCACAAAGCCCATTAACAAATAAGGTTTGTGCTCACACTTCCTGCACACTGTTTTGAAAATTGATCCCTGAGGGCCTAATTAGCCATTATGCGCTTTTCCTACTGGAAAAGGAGAAGGTACTTTTATGCTTAAAATAACTTAGCAACCAAAATCTTCCAGAAGATTTCATCTCTGTTAGTCAGTATCTCACCCCCAAATTAAGGGAGTCCCACAGGGCTCTATCCCAGCATCTAGTGAAAGGACCACACAGAATTACCCCACCAGATATCAGTATTTGTCATCTGCATAAAAAGCAGGAAAATTGTCATGTCTTAATCCTGACAGGTGGCAAGTTCTCTTAACTTATGTTGAAATTAGAGATGTAAAAGGAGAAGCTGGATCCCTCAAAAGAATGAGCTGCAAGTGTAGATGATTGCGCAGAACACTGGGACACAAGAAGATGCCAAAGCATCTGAGTGCAGAAAACTCTGCTATGATTATAAGGACTTGGATGCTTCATTTTAAGACCTCCATGAGCACAGCAAAGGGCATCCTAATTATTTTCTTTTCTCTCAAGCATGCTACTGATTTGTCCACAGCATTTAGCAATCAAGAGGCATTTAGCAAACAAGTGCTCAGCTCTACATAAAACAAGTGACGCCCCTCACTGAAATGTTTATGTGTGGGGAGCTTCTTGTTAGAAAATTACTCAATATGCCTGGGACAGTATTTTTCCTGGTCTTCAATATCTTCTTACTCCCACTGGCTTGCACTTTTGCTTTGCCCTGTTGAACCATGAAGTGAGCTGCACAAGTGCTTTCCACAAATGGCAAAATCCTTGCCCTTCATGGATACCATTTACAATTTTGCAGGTAGAATCCTCCAATTTGGAATTGCTATAAGTCAGCTGTCTTCATAAAAGTAAATTTTACCACACTGTCTTGGAATCCAACTATCTGTCTGACAAATCTTGGACTTTGGGATGTGTACTACCCACTCAGAAGAAAAATAAAATTTAAAACATGTCATTTAAAAAGTAAGAATAAGATCAGCTCAGTGCTTAATCCTCATATTATACTTTTCAGAAAAATAATGAACATCAAATTTTTGTTGTGATGCAGATTGTGACACACAGATACTGCTAGAGAATTTTAAAACTATTCCAGGATGAAAATAATTACAAACAAATTATTGTTCTGCAAGGAAAAAATTTCCATCCTGAAAAAGTTCAAATAGAATATTTTGGCCTCAGGGATGTTAAAAAATAGCTGAAAAAAAATCTGCCAAAATTTGTACATTTCTTAGAAATTTTTTGCTTTCAACAAATCATCATTTTCCATTAAGACTGTTTTTGGGAAAATTTTAATGAACAAAATTGTAAGAAGCACATCTAGTGTACTACTAAGAAATATGAACATCTATCTTTATCTGAAGGTGAGTGTTCCTAGAGGACGGATTCAAGAAACACTATATAAAGCAGTGTAGCCTTTTCTATTTTCAAGTCTAAACCTTGGTTTTGACCAAGAAATTGACCAGCTGAATTTTAGAGAAAGAAACATATGAAAATAATTATTTTGAGTGGCTTAATTAGGAAGTCAACAGTAGCCAAAATGGTAGATTAATTATATGTTTTATAGCATGGTTCTAGTCAAACAGAAGTCTTGCCAAATACAGATTCTTAGTGACATCTAAAGACACTAAATGATTAATTACTGCTAATAACAATGGAAATGTTCAGAGAATAAATGACTGTGGTTTTTTTATTCCCATAATCACACAGAAAAATTCTCAGAGTAGTACTGAAGTAGCATAACCATGTCACTACAAAATGCAAATGAGTTGTGTGATCACCCAAATATGACTATCTGACTCTCAGCATTTCACCACAACTTACTTTTTTGATTAAATTGTGTTAAAATGAAGAACAGCCAATCTGAGTGCAAGTATTTTGAGTAAGGTTAAAAGATTATGACAAAACAGAACTGAAGTATAAACCATTACCAATTTATTTTCACTGTTGACTCATCCATAATAGATATAAATCTGGTATTTTGCAATAATGGTTTTACAAATGAACTCTGTGTTCATTTGTAAAACACGTTGAAAAAAAATATCAGTGATAAAGATGTTTTCTCTTGGTTTCCTGATAATTAAGGTTTCTTCTACATATCACCCAAGTTAAATTTATCCCTTGGTATTTCCACCAATTTCAACAGAGTTCAGGCTTGCAGAACTTCAGTATTTTTCTTTTTTTTAAATAAGGAATTTTGTTCTAATGCCAATGCTGTATGATACTACTGCTGTGAAAGCAAGCAAAGCAGAAGGGGAGATAACAGCACCATAGTGTGGAATCACATGTCCTATAAGCACCAGAGGAGTAAAGGGCAGTCTGGTTTTCCTAATAGAAAGGCATATCACATTAAATATACAGAACAGCATTTTGCTAGATCTTACATAGATTTCCATTTACTTTCAGACTAACTCCACATTTTATATTCTATAACTAGCAAGGATTTTAAATAATTTGCACTTATTTTGTGTTTTGCAATTATAATAAGGTTGGGTAATTATACAGAGAGAATTTTTGCCATTTATTTCTAATTTGAAACTTTCCTAAAAGCATGGAATCCAAATAAAGTATTTGCAATTCTAAAGAAGGGGAAATAGCTATTTATAAGTAGGCAAAAATGATCAAAATCTCTTATCAACCTGCTATCATTTTAAGAAAGCTTCATGCTGGCATAAAACAGTAAAGAACTGAGTAAGTGCCAGCAGTATTAAGCAAAGAAAAGGTATTAAAATATGTTAAATATGTATAACACATATAGGACATTGGCAGCAAAAGTAGCTAAAGGGTTGGCAACTTGAACCTCTTTTCTCTACTCCTTTCCTCATTCCTAAAGTGAATAGAATAATTATTTGACCAAAAATATTCAGAGAATGGAGAAGGGATGTCAGTTATTCAAAAAACTTTATATGTGCAATGGTACAAACAATATACAGGCAGTGACCAAAGGACAGGCACAGTTACTTGTACTTTGGCATAGAGTTCTTAGTTTGAAAATGAGAAAGTGCAAGTCAGATAAATTATATTCTTTTATTAAAGCCTCAGCTCTTACACTAAAACGCTTGGATAGCTATGAGACCTAATTTGAAAAAGCGCTATAAAATTAATTACATATGACTGCTGGATTTTTGGATGTAGATTTTTTTTTTTAATTTTAACTATTTAAAAAATAATTGTAGCTTAAAATATGTTTTGGACAGTATTTGGAAGAGCACAAAGAACTTGAGAGAAATTGGAGGAGTTGTCTTAAAGACTTTAATAGTTTTGTCTACCATGACCAACAGTATTTCCTTAGATTTACAATATTTAAAAAATACCATATTACTACCTAAAGCTTTGGATAGTTGCCTCATCTGTTTGCTGTAGCAATCTAGGTAAATGAATAATGAACCTGACCCTTAATGATTAAACAAAATGTGTTTAGGAAGGAAAATTAACCATGAAGGTAGTTTCCAAAATAAAAATAAATAAATAAATAAAATCCAGCTGTTTGCAATACATCGCAGTAGTGCCAAGGTTCTGGCTGTGAAACATCCAACAGGCTGTAACTTAGGTAAGAAAACTGCTGTCCATTCTCTTCTCTAATTTTTCCCACCATTTGACTTGCCTCTGGGAAATTCTTATGGATAGAGCATAAAGCAGAAAGGTGCACAGCATGTTTTTGGCTCACAGGATATAGAAAATGGATATTCACCTTTCTAATGGGGTAACTCTGACTGAGGAGAAAAACAAACCTCTAAACAGAGCAGAGAAACAGTTCCCGGCTATGGCAAAACAGTACGAAAAATTTAGCTAGAAAGACATCTGTTCTTGTGAGATGTTGATCCAGGATAAGGGAGGATTGTTTTTCTTTGGGGGTGGTGGGTTTTTTCATGTGTTTATCTGAGCATGTCACAAGTTTAGCGTAGATTGTGCAAAGAACTTGGGCACTGTGAGGAAAGGTCAACTCAGTTATGAATGTACCCTTACTTACTCAATGTATTATGGTTGTAAGGTTAATTATCACAAATTATATGGCACCCAGAACCTTAATTCTAGAAAGTATAAATTCAAACAGATTAGTTTTACTTCTAGCAAATCTAGAAGCAATTCTTATCTGTATTCAAATGATGCACTTTTAAATGTGTACATCATCTCCAAGGACTCAGAAACGGATTCAGGTACTTGTTAAACAATAAGCATAATTGGTAACTTTAACTGTTTCCCTTGTCATTTTGAAATAAACCAGTTGACAAAAAAAAAAAAAAAAAAAAAAGGAAACTGTGAACACCAAACACCTTGACCTGCTCAGCAATTATTTCTCCTCCCAAAATTCAGGATGCAATATGAGCTATAGGAAGATCACACTGTTCTCTTACCCTCTTAGTGATGCAAGAAGTGTGCCAAGTGCTGCATTCCAGAGTTGTCATCCACAGTGAGACAAGGTCTTTAATACCTGACATCTGGCCTCCTGCCTCTCTTCCTATGCTCCCTGAATAGCAGATGGACCTCAACGCCACAAGTGTGACTAAGTCACTGGATCAAGCAACACCCCCTTAGAAATTATGCAGTGGTTAGTGCATGCCCTCCAAAACTGAAGCTGAAGAAGCCTCCTGTGGAGCAGAGGGGAATATTATTTGTAGTTTTAGACCTGAGCATTAATCACAACAAGGTCAGACACATGAACAAACCCTATACATTTAAATGATTCAAAGCTATTAATTTGAGCTTGTAATACTGTGTTTTTACCATGGCTATCCATGCTTTCCCTCTCACAGATTGCCACACTTGTAGGCTTGTTTTATCTTTGAATACCAGTCCTTGCTAGCAGTAATATGTTTTCCCCATATGATTGTACAGCATCTCCTACAAGGAATTTATAATGCTCACGGGGCAGGTGGGTCACTACCTATAAATTTGGTTTGCATAGCATAAAAGATTGAAAGAAATGAAAATAAAAGCAACAACCATTCTCAGTAAAGGTCATCTGAAAACTCATACAAACAATTCAAAGTAAAACTATTAAAAAAAATCAGATTTTGATAGAAACCATTTTTTTCTCACAAAATATTCCCTCAACTCAGGTGAAAGCAGAAGTTTGGTTTTTTTCTCACCAAATGTCCATTAAAATAGCAATCACTGACTGAAAACAAGCTCAGATGGAATTGTTTGAGTAGCTGCAACCAGCCTTCTTTGCATTTTACCATGTACAAACAAAGTATGTACTTCATGCACTTCAGAGTGGTACAGAAAGGGAGAATCAAAAAACCTGGTTTGGAAATTTGGAAATGTAGAATCTCGCAAACATGACCATCTATCAATATTTCACATTTTATTTGAATATGGTGAATAAGAAATGCACTAATATGTCACTAGAAATAGTTCTCAGTCTGTAGGAAAAAGGTCATTTTTGATGCTGAAGGACTGAGTGATTGAGGGGATTAGTGAGTACTAAAAGCAACAAAAACCAGTTCATTTGACTATTCTGAACATCAGATAAGGTTAATAAATGGTCCTAGCATAGCTCTCAAAGTGCAAGAACCCACACCATAAAACTGTTAACATTAATTGATACTTTTACGGGTAGTCTCAGCTGAAAGGTCACACCACGGGAACACTTCCAGATCTGAAGCACATCACAGAGACCTGAAGCTTATACACATTCTGCCTTTCCTGTGTCCTGCTGGAGCTAGAGGTTTTATTCTCGAGGACTGTTCATTTGGAACTTTCTGTGAGCACTAAAACTTAAAAATATTTGCTAGTCTCTTCTACCTATAAATCTAAAAATAGAAACTTGGAAGGAAAAAGTCATTAAAATTTACTGTTGGCTTCTACTTTTAAGGGAAAGTATAACCAACAGAGAGTGGGAGGAGGATGAGTAATCCTGGCACCTATTCTATATTTCAGCTCTCTACATCCTTTATTGTTTGCCTAGCTGTTGCATAAATTCAGGAATTTACTATTTTCAAAAGTATATATCAACACGATATATATAGCACAGTACATACCAACTACTGAATTGTGTGAGCAACATAAACAAAAGGCCAGGTTCTTCTCTGGTGCCCCTGAATGCAACCTGGAGTGTTCTCAGAACTCTGAAACCCACCTCATATCAGATTTCGAGTCACAGAAGCATCAGTCCTTTATGACATTAATTTAGGACGAGAATATTTTTGTTTTTCTACATATTTCCCCAAAAATAGGCAGCCTGGGAGCGGTGCCTGTAGGAACTGAATACAGATTTCAGCATCCCTCCTCCTGCCCTTGTGGGAGGCTGCAGCCTGCACACACACATGTGTTCTCTCCATGTGGGCAGCTGTCCCACCCATGGAGCAGCCTCCCTTCACACACCAACCCACCCTCCCACCTCGTCCTCTCTCCCGAGTGCTGCTGTCCTGCAGAAGGGTGGAGGGGGAGAGGACAGGCACAGCTCAGTTTGGCTGCTGTGCTGGGCACAGGGAGGGAAGAGAAACGGCAGTATAAGGAACGTTCTTCTCTTTGGAGTGGAAGATGCTATGCTGAGTGGAATACAAGGCTACAAATGAGCTGAGCATGTACTGCTCAGCCCAGCCCGGGCTTCCCACCATCGGTGGTGGCAGCAGCAGGAGCAACAAACCCAACCCGTGCCTGTGCAGCCCCTCTTTATACACATACTGCATTCTCTTTGATGCATTTTATGGTTTCCCTCTGAGCCTACTGAGCATTATATCAATCTATGCACTCACACAAGTCAAGTTCTCTAGAAGGAGGACACGATTGCATTTGGTCCTTCCTACCCATCACTGTCTAACCCTAGCCATCAACTAAGCCCCATGTGGCCACTTGCTCAAACAACCCCCTCACCCCACCAGTTCAGAGGAGAATAGAAGGAAAAAAAGCAAACCTTCTGCACTGAGATAACAACTGTTTAAATATTGAAACAAAATAGGATATAAAAATAATAATAGTAATGAAAGGGAATGATAGAGAACACTCGAGGGAGAAGTGGTGCTCAATACAACCTCTTCACCATCCGCTGACTGATGCTACATCCCTGGGCAGCAATCCTTCCAGCCAACTCCACCCAATTTGTGTACTGGACATGGTGTTCTCTGGTATGGAATATCCCTTTGGCCAGCTCAGTTCAGCTGTCCTGTCCACGCTCCTCCCAGCTTCTTGTGCCCCTCCTCACAGGCAGAGCATGAGGCACTGAACAGTCCTTGACTTAGGGCAGACATTGCTCAGCAACAACCAAAACACCAGTGTGTTATCAGCATTATTCTCATACTGAATCCAAAACTCAACACTTCATCAGCTACCAGGGAGAAAATTAACTCTATCCCATCCAAAAACAGGACACTACCACTGAAACAGATTGCTCTGCCCTCCTTCCTAGGCAAGGATGGTACCTGGTGCCGGTACTTACAGAAATGTTAATGAAAAAAACAGATTAGACATCAGGAACATTGAGGGGAAAAAAGCTTCTGAGGGCAGAACACAAACTAGATAGCAATTCTCATACCCTGTTGTTTAGGTTCTCCTGCATAAAGTAGACATCAATCTGAAATGTGATAAACAGTAGTGTGACATGGATATTGAGAGATGCTTTCTTGCAAAAAGGGAGCAGGTGGTTATTCATACTACACGAGGCTGTTTATTAGCTCTGAATTGTCACACGAATTGTTCCTAAATGACCTTCAGATGCCATCATTAAAAAATTCAGAGGACAATGTTTGGAAAAGTGAGTAATCTTAGAAAGATAATTAACATGTTCTGCATGTTATCTACTGATTATTATTTTCAAAACTTCAGAGGCATTAAAATGTTAATTAATCTTAGGATAGTTTTATATGTAAACGAGCATTTTTCAGTCCATTTCTGATCTTTAAAAAAAAAAGAAAAAAAAAAGTAGAATTGATGAATTGAAATCAGCATTTACATGAAGCAAGCAATTCAGTCTGCTTCTGTCCATTACCAATCTATTGACAATTTTCATTTTAGTATTTCTACTTTATATTATGCTAGATTAGTTACAGTGCATGACACAGCCATAAAATGTTTCTTGTGCTGCCCAGAAACAGAGAAGGGACATGGATTGCTCTTTAAATGGCAGTGAGACATTGACAGCACACAACACTCCAGCCTCACAATCAATCAAATACTGGCTTGATTAGGGAGACCAAAATCCAGGTACCATATTTTTGGTCATATCATTTGACATTATCTTCCCCCAACCCCTAGAAAATATTCCTTTAAGAAGCAGTGAGTTAGGATGGAGCCAAAATAACAGCTCTTCAATCCTGGAAGAAGTAATAAGCAACAGAATGACAGAAGCCTTGCTATAGCTTAAATAGCCCCAGTTTCCTTTACCCATATCATGAAGAATTTTTTTCCTGTAGCCTTCAACAGACAGAGCCATGGAGCAACATATAAAGTTTTTGTAGTTTTAACCACTGAAAAATAAGGTTTTGACTTTAGGTTGGGGGTTTCTTAGGTGGTGTTGGGGTTTTTCTAACCTTTTTTTAAGTTGGAAAGCACATATAACGGTTTTGTAATAAAAGGCCTACAGTTTAATACACATCAGCATCAGTTTTCACCAGGGATATGAATATGTCTGCATGTGAAACTGTTTCCTATAGATTGATTACAGCTTCATACTGCTTTGTTTTTGGATAATAGTCATAACTGCTATAACTACAAGATCAAGAACTGTTTTATTAAAATAAATGCACTCTTCTATAAATGCCAGTGTCACACCAGCAAGGTCTGCATAAAATACAAAACTGCTGACAAGAAGGGTTAAGCAACCAAAATATATCAATGCTAAGTCTCAACATAATTGTCTAAATGTCAGCTGAACCTTAGAGGACTACCTTTCCAAATCTTAAAACTAAATATGATTAATAGAAAAAAAGTTAAATATCAATCTCTAGACACAGAATAATGTTTTAAAATGCTGGGTTTAGAGATAATTAACTAAGGATCCATTTGAGAAAGGTTATAAGTCTCAAGTAGCACAGTCAACATTTTGAAAGTTATTAATCCCAAGATTTTAAGCTATTTAAACATTTAGATCTCATTTAAATACCCTCTTTTATATGTGATTTGCAATATTAGCAAGGTCATTTGACAACAATTTTGCCCAATTGATGTAAATTACATTACAGATGAAACTCTACTACCAAGTATGTGATTAAAGACAAAAATGAATAGGAAGAAAGACCCAAATACACTAAAAGCCAAAGACTGATATTATCAAGATATCCCTGAACTACGTAACAGTGTCTTAGAGTCCTAAACAAGCATTAACAAATAGCTGAATATGATTTCCAACTGCATCTGTCAACATGCATGCACAGGCATGAATGCATATGTACATACCCATAAAATAATGTTAAAAGTATTATCGGCTTACGCTGCAAATTATTTGAAGACCCCATGTGAGCAATTGAAATTTAGTCCTCATGCTTATGGTACTCTTTAGACATAAGATCACAAGCAAGAAAAGCTAATGAGTAACCTAACTCCCCATGCAATGCACAGCTTGGACGGAAATCATTTATGAAAATTTCTCCAACTTTTATTCCTCTTCATTTTTTATGTGTAGCTCCAGCCATTATTAGTGGCACACTCTTAAAACACTGTTCTAAAAACAGAAACTTAATTCACAGGTTTCTACTACGTGACAGCTTCCCAAATACCAATTTATTTCCCCAACCTCTCACCCCTTAAAATAATGGGGATGTATTCATTATTACATACATTTTAAAGAGGGTTTCTGCATCACAGGGAGTTTAAGGTCAAAAGCATCAATTGATTTTGCTTGTGAAGTTTGAGAGGTGGTTAGAAACTGATTTTTCAGCATTCCTAACATTAGATAGCACTTTTTGTGTTTATGGATTTATTGACTACAATTTTAGTTGTGATTTATAAACAGTTGTCCTGGTCCCAGGAAGAACAGGGTTAATTTCTGCAGTTATGAGGAGGCACAGCCAGGACTTGGAGGCTGTTCTATAGCACCTCACACCATTGCCAGGGGTGTGGGGAGGGGAATCTTTCCAGGGGAAGGTGTCTCTTGCTGTCGGAGCAGAGCAGCTGCAGTTGGGTCAGGGGCTCCATGGTGAACATTTTGGCATGTGACTCATTTTGTACACTTTTGTTGCTAGTGTTGCTGTTCATGTTCATTTTCTTATCTCATTGCTGTTTCCAGCAAACTGTTCTTATCTCAACCCATGAGGGGTGAGTGGCTCATGGTTTTAAGTGGGAATACTTAATTGGAGAATACCGTTCCTAAAATACCTCAATGCTTTTGCACATAAGCCACCAGGGAAATGAAGAATCTTGTTTGCAAGTGAGAAAAGTTGAGTTGAAGTTATTTAATAGCATAAAACAACATTCCACGTCATAGATAAGAATAAACTAGTTTCCCAAAAAACCCGAGCTGCATTCATTGTCAGACCTTCCTTCACTTCACTGCAATCTCTTGCCTCATTCAAAATTCCCCAGTAGCAACTCAACACAGGTCCCAGGATGTGTAATGGCCTTCTCACCCTGATTAACCCACAGAACAGTTCTACCCTGAGCACTGACTGGGATGGGATCTTGAGAAAAAGCTGGATGTGATCATTGACTTTTGTCTGGATCATCATACTTAGGTACAAGAAATAAGTCAAGAATCTGCTCCTCCAAAACATCTCAGCTGGCCTGCTGCCTTGGCCTTTCCACCTCACAAACACAGACTTCCTACTCTTCCAACAAACCCTGTGATCCCTCACCTCCTCCAGTAGAAGATGCAACCTAAACCTGAAAAAACTGTCAAGTACCAGGCCACTCAGATCACCAGAGAAGCTGTGTAAAATAAAGTAGTTTGAAAGGGATTACCCATTTCATACGCTATGGCTGCCAATAAGAAACAGCATTCAAAGAAAAGAAAAAACAAGTTGTGTGGGAGAGAAACAAATGTAGGGAAGCCTTACTTGTGTTTTGGGGAGTATCAGGAGAAATGATTGAGGCTATCACACTGTTATATTAAAAGGACTGGAGGAAAAATTCTGAGGGTAATGAAATTAAAATGAGGGGGTGGAAAATGGGAACTAGTGGCCTTTATCAGAGATTTTACTCCGGAAATTTAATGCTTGCTACAATGGAACCAAAGTGCTGAAAGATAAAGTAGAAAAGATCCCATACAGTTGCACTTCTCCAGAAGAAAGATAGACTTCACCAATGCATCATAGCAAACTTAACAGGAAATGTGGTGTTTGAATTATAACTTTCGGCATGGTGCAAGCTGAGAGTAAGTGGTGATGAATGGTGGTCAAATTAAAATTAAATAAAATTGCAATGCAAAGTAGTGGGCATGTCCTTTAGAGGGAAAAAGAATCCTTCTGCGATCTCCTCTCTTTGGAAATCACAGCAAAACAAGTGTAGAGTAGTTGAACCATGAAACTTTCCCTTGATTAATCAACCAGTGAAACTGCTTTCCCACTTAGATACGCACTGTATTCCTAAAACTGCTTAGTCAGAGCTGCTAATCAGACAATGAGCTTAATTCAAACAAACTGTGGAGTCCTCAATTTTATTTTTTTTAAATTGGATTGAAGTGAGCTAGTGGAAGAAATCCTCCAAGACAGAATCAGAAGGGTCTTCTTTTCAGATTCAGTTACTTTTCGGAGATATAGGTCAAATCTCTTCAATTTTTTTTTTCCTTTGGTTGCGTGCCACACAAGCGTAAAGAACTATCAAGGTGACATAAAAAGGTTGACATTCACCCAAATACAAAGCCAAGCTGCTTTTCAAGTAAATCATCAAAACATGATGTGTAATCCTCATTCTGTCACCTGCAAAAGAGTGAACCCCAGGCATTTCATGACATTAAATGCACTAAAATGCACCACTTCATCTGATAAATTATCACAGACAAAAATTCAGGCTTCTGTCTTAATTCTGTCTTAATGTACTCCAGGAGGCAAGAAAACTAAGATGTAAAAATTGGAAAACTATCCAAGAGGAAAGTGGTCAGGGAAGAAAGTAAGACGACGCGTTCAAATACCAATGCAATAATTTTTTTGATCATCCTAGAAGCTAGATCTAATCAAAGCACGAGCCATTGTGGAATATGATCCTGTATTGCTCTCACTCTCAACAAACCTGAGTCTATGAAGTTAAAACTATTGCTTTATTTATGGGCAGTGGTGGATCATTTCCTGCAGAGTGTAATCTTGGAACAAAGGGTAAAAAGAATAAATCACTCCAAAAGTCTTCACCTCTTATCACTACAGCTGAGCATCTAAAATAATTTAGGTGATATAAATAATGACATTCTATCTTTTGCCTACAAAACCATGCAAATTTCACTGGGTTTGACCAGGCAACCTTAAATATAGATGGTGTGATATATCACCAAGGAGTATCCATGATGAACCAAAGCTTTTGGACTTTCAAGTAACTGGATTCTGTTGTTCTCTCTGTGTAGTACAATGCTTCCAAAAGTCACATCATGCTGGTTTATTCCTAAATACAAAGATTCCCAAGTATTTGTTCTCTGACCAAGAGAATATGCAGGCTGGAAAACACTCGGTATCACTGAAGCAGAGATTTTTGAGACAGTTATTCCTCATTCCTTGACCCAGCAAAGAAACTACAAAGGAAAAATGGGTCCTACCTGTAGCCACTTCGGGATCTTCAAGCATGTTCCAAATCTTAGCTCCCTCTCTGCTGACAGAGAGAAAGATGCTTGAAATGGCAGTGGACAGATTGATATCGATGATATTTTTTTTTCTTTCCAAAAATCTGAATAACTCTTTTCTTTTAGGGACACAGCCTTCACTTTGTTCAACATGTAGCAGAATGAGTTAAGAGGGAGGGAACTATCCGGCTACTATTTAAAGCAAGAAAAAAGAGTGAAAAATTCTCACTCTCGCCATTCTATCACAGGTTCACAATCTCTGGGCACCTTGCCAGTGTGCAGGACCACACTTAGATGTGACATAGCCTTGTGTTTCAAACGGATTAGTAGCCAGAATCAAAGCATCTGGTGTTGGCTGTGCAGAACCACTCTTCATAATTAGTTTAATATTTTATACCAGCACATATTTCATGTGTCTTAGCCTACTAATCCGCCATTATACTCCATGATGCTGCTGATCTGTACTCCTCATTCATCCATTCACTGTGACTGAAGGACATCAGTTTCATTGTTTAGTGTCCACAGCCTTTGCCTGATGGAGATGGAGGAATGTAGGCTGACCATGTGACATAATAAATCCATAGGGATTAGTGATGATGTATATCACTTTCATGGTTGTGAGAGCACTGACACTGTGGTATCACTCATTGATAATGATCCAGCATCTGCACCTCATTTCTGTGGAATATTTCTCTACATCAGCTTTTTCCCCTAACTAGAACAACTGTTTGGTTTTGTTGTTTTTTGGGGTTTTTTTTTTGGTTTTTGGGGTTTTTTTCCAGTTTTCTCCTGTTATTTTCAAAGTTACACACAGTTTGGGGACTGCTTCAGCCAGCAGCTTCAGCATATTGACCAATATTCCTCTGGCTTCATGTTTGCTATATCACAGCTTTCATTTTACCCTTGATGCGCTATGAATCGCCCTCTGCATATGTGACCATGTGGGGTTTGATGATAGTACTTTACCAATTACTGCTCATAGCTGCAGATCTTTCCCAATGGCATTTTCTTGATGCATCTTAGGCTCTTTTTCAGGGCACGCCTCACACCAGTTGTGTTGCAAACACGTTTTAGGAAGAACTAATTGACACATCCCAGTTTTAGCTAGTGTTCCTATAGGTCTTTTCCAATTGCATCCCTCTTTTTTATTTATTACAATGCGTTTACATGTCCTAAGGGTCAAGAAGAGGTATGAGGAAGATATTGTAGACAATTCCTGTCTAACTGATCAGCTGGAATTGCCAATACTGCCTTTACAGTGAAGCATCATTGATAGGGGCAAAAGAGCTTTTAAAAATTACCCAGCCTGCTATTTTTTAGTCATCTGCAAGACTTTTCCAAAGGCATAAGATGAAGTATAGGGGGGAATGTCAGGAGCTGGTCTTCAGTGATTTCTGTCAAAGAGCTCATAGGATTTGAGGACCTTGAGGGCAGGTCTTCAGTGCTTGTGAAGAGGTAGCACCCCTCAGCCTGTTCCCAGATTCACTCTTCTCCCAGTCTTTCTTCACTGAAAAGACAGTTCCTTGCTTCAAGTCAGGAGATCTTGACTCCCTGATTCCAAGCAGATTTATGTTAACTGTTTCCAGCCATTGCTTTAGAGTCTGGCCAGAGGTTTAACACAAGGGACATGATATGTGCTGTTCCTGGCCTTTCAGCCAACCTGGGTACAAGGAAGGCAAAGCCATGGTGTGGAACCTGTTTTATCTCCTTCCAGTTGTCAGATACCCTCATATATTTACATCTGCAAAGCTCAGGTTTTCTCCTGCCAGAGGATTCTCTCTGTCTTAGAGCAGGTTGCGGAGGCATGTATGAAAGAGCCCTCTGCATATGCACGGTGAAAGAGCACAGATGAAATGCATGTGAATGGTCTGAGTTTTCAAAAGGGAGCAGCAAGAGTGCAGGTTGGGATGTAATACATAAATTCACAAAGAAGAAAAGTCATTTTAGTGAAAATACGTATATGCAAAAATAAAATTGACAAGAAGTTTTATTCTGTCAGACACAGGAGACCACTGACAGATTATGTTATGGGAGAAAATGCTTCACTAATGCAGTTAATGTGGTATTACCCCAGATGTATCTAAATTGCTTTCATTATTCTACACCACATAGCCTGAATGCTCCTATTTTGCCACATCCTTCTTGTTTGCTGGCTTGTTTTTAACTTGCAGCCTGAGAGACCAAGAACTACAGATGAAATTCTCAAACACTGGTAAATGCCATATAAGCAGGTGTCTCCATTTTCTCCTGCCAAAAAATGGGAATATTTTCCTATTGGCTGTGTTTAGGCAGGTATTTGCAGTGCATTCAAAGTAGCTGGTGGTTCTCCTTGTTCAGTACCTGAGTATTTTTGAGATGTATACATTTTACAATATCAAGGGAAGTAATGAGTCCCTCTAAATCCTTCTTTAAGTAAATTGCACAAGTTTAAACGTATAACACCTACAGTGGAATAAAAATCTTCTGTCCTGTTTATTTCAACTCTAGTGCTTCTGTTTTTGTTTCCAGAGTAATTTTGTTTCAGCTGAAGCTATTGTGCTCAAAACTACAGCAGGAGGTGGTACGAAAGCTCTAAGAGACATTGGATAGAAAGAAGAGCTCAGAGCTCAGAAAAAAGTAGCAGCAGCATCAGTGCTTCAGCCTCTCAATACTGAATGGCTAAGGAATCTGTTCCAATGGCAAATCCCATCTGCTTCTAGGCTACTTCAACCCTGAATAATAAACCTGCTCTGGGTCTGAAGCAATTGAGGGACACAATAAAAATACAATCATTTCAGAATTGAAATAACTATGAATGTAGAACTGAGTCTTTATAAACGTTCCTGGTCAATATTTTGCAAAAGCAACCAACTCTGTATCACCCTTACCTTTCCATAGTCCAGCTCCTGAGATGCACAAAAGAGTTGTGCAAGTAAGCCTCCAGCTGAGAGGAGAGCTGGTGGTGGTGGGAGAAGTGGTTCTCCTTTTCCCTGTCTACCAGCTGCTCCACATGCACCTCTAGGAGCAGGGAAGCAAGACTGAAAATGGCTCCAGGTGTGTGGTGGTGAAACAAAGAGAGTCTGCTGGTCTTTTAATCTTCAAAGACATGAACAGGAAAAGAAGCAGCAAAAGCCATAGAAAACCCCTAGGCTGCTTTTTCCTAGTAGTTTTTAAATGCCTTTTAGCATCTAAACCCAGCAAAGCAACTCTCTGGTGCATTGCCTTTGAGATCATGTCTTGCTACACCACGGCTCACATTACAGTGCACTGGCTTAGTCACTTACTTATCAGTGTCAATCAGTTTCCCCACCTATCAAGCAGAGTTTCTTTAACTGTTTTGCAGAGGAAATCGTGATTGAATTGAAAAGAGGAAAAAAAACAACCAAAAAACCAACAAACTCAGAGCCACTACTGCATATTTATTTAGAAACAGAAACAAATATTGTCCAGTTCCAGTACACTTGTTGTTTACCAAGAGCATTGTAGCCTTGGTTCAGTTGTTTGTGTTATTCATCTTTGTGCACTCATTAAAGTGAAATATGGGTAAATGGATGAAATGGCAGCCCATAATGACAGCTGATGTGTGAGGAAGGGTAATAGACCCTTTTACCCTTTATGCCTCAATCCCTCATACATGCATTTATGGGGGATAGAGTGGTTAATTGTCTCCCTAGATACTAAATAATCCATCATATGGTTCCTTATCATCCCATCCTCAGGATTTTGCTCATTGATATCTTCTTTACCTGCAGAAACATTGTCTCTCCCTTTCTCCTTGAGATAATAATATTTACCCCTAAACTCCCATGGTTTCATTTCTCTCTTTGGTCTTTATCTCACAGGATATTTTTTCCTTTTTTTTTTTTTAACTCTTCTATTTAGAAATAGTTATTGGTCCTTAAATTAACAGAATCTTAAACCAATCTGAAGGATTCTGAAGACAGCAATAAAATATTGTATTCATCATTTAAGTCCTATAAAAAAAGCTTTCTTTGCTCCTTTCTCTTTTAGAAAAAATTGTGATCTGCGAAATTAATTTCTGTTGTAAACTTATGTACAACCAGTGTATATAATTTTTGTAGTAACAGAGATTTCTACACTGTAGCACAACTCTGCCTGAAAGGTTTTAACCTTTCCAAGCTATAAACAGGTCACAGTAAGGCCCTGGTTTTTTATGCCACTGAATAATAACTCAAACTTGTAAATAGTGTTACTTTCACTGTGGAGCTTACAATAAGTATTCAAAAAATGAATCTTTTTACTTTTGGGTTGTTACACCCATTTAGCTAGAAAATCGCCAGGTCCCTATTACAGAAGAAAGTAAATTATTCACAGAATTGGAGGACAAAAAGCTTGCAACTGAAAAAAGTTATTTGAGCCTACCAACCCAAATGTCATCATTATAATGTCCCAACCCTTGAAGCTGGTAGTCATGTGCTTAATGACAGATCTGCATTAGTTTGCTGGTCTGAATTTGACCCACAGAGTAATTCTATAGTCCTCCACTTTTTTTTACAGAAAATTTATGAGTGTAGGATGAAGGGGTATTAGATATCGGCATTTATTCCTCTGGTGGTTTGGGATCCATTTTAAAAGACCCTGACTACTGACATTATTAGTGAATTAATTGCTTCTACTGAGTCTCTTCATAGACAATTATGTAGGATTGCCTCTCAGAAGTCTGTAATGAAAGTAGGGCTGAATCCCCAGCACTGCAAAAAGCATTTTACTGATTTTGCCCCAAATGATAGAGCATTTTATACATGAAGGAGGAGCTATTTCAGGCTTATTTTTAAATTTAGAAAATTTTATATTGCATCTATAAAGGAATCTGTTGGACCTAAGCAACCAAGCAATTCAAAATTCAGTTTATTTATTTCAGGTGTTACATACATATGCATATGTATTTTGCAGTTTCTATGAGATACTATCTGTATTTATGAATATTCTGTACATTTACTGGAAGCAATACAATATTTTTTTCTACAGTTAAAAAAATAAATATGAATAATTCTGAATTGGACCATCTTTTAATTACTAATCAAAACTCATAGAGATTATTTCTAGCAGGAGGATACCTACACTGAACATAGCCCAACAATATCTACTCTTCTTAATGTGGCAGTTCACTTCATTAATGTGCCAAAGCTAGATGAATCATAGGTCTATAATTATGCTATTAAAGACAACTAGAAGTGGATAGATCATATATGCCTCAAAGACTCCATCTTTTAAAACAAGGAGGGAGAAAAAAAGAATACAGTAAGATTAGAGTGTGTTAGATACAGAATAATCTTATTGTGCAAATATCCACAGCTGAAGGAAATTGAACAAAGACAAGTATTCATCATTATTCCATCATGGACCCTGGAACCTTCATAATCCTAGATACAGTGCTAATAAAATAATACAAAATATTTTTAAAATATGTCCAAGATTTTTTTTTTCCTTTAATTTAGAAAAGGGACTATAAAGAAGCACAGAGGAAAGAAAAGGCAACAAAATTTGATATCCACAGTAGCAGCTGGATAGAAGATTGTGAAAAAAAATAAAATGACCAAAGGCAGCTTCTAAATGAGAAATTATAAAACTGCAGACTTGATTCATAAATATCTAGTTTGTGAAATCAAATGGTTTAGCAGTAAAGTTTAGTTTAAGTTGGATATTCATTTTATGAAAACTCCTGAATCAGGCTCTCACTAAGGATGATAAATAGAAATAGAAAGAAACCATGATTAGCCAAATAAGTATTCTTGAAAGGAAGCAAAAGGCATACTGAAATAACAGAGTAAGAAGGTTGTGGAAGAAATAAATGAGAATTTTAAAAATATTATATGCACAAGTTCAGTAAAAAGGCCTTACGCTATGTTTGGAATTACTCACCAGCAAAATGTTTGGCTAAACTGCTCCTCTGATGCTGAAAAATTACTTTGCATAGAAAAAAAAATTAAAATAAGAGAAAAATCAATAGCAGATAGTAGAGGAACAATAATAAATTGAAAATAGGACTGTGTCTTGCGTTAAGAAACCTCTGTAGAGCTGTGAAGGAATAAAGAAGCTTTAGTTCTAATAAGGATAAAGCTTTTTAAGAAAAGGCTGATGACTGAGAAAATGCAGTGAAGATGCTTCCCTCCCCCACTTCTCTGAAAACCCAATCTGACAAAATAAAACCCCATAAAGTGTAATATTTCATAAGGGATTACACACCAGAAAAGGGGACATAGCTTATCTCACATATGACAGATCCTTCAGCACACATATGTGCATTTCCTGTTTATCTTCTAAATGAGGCAGCTTGGATGGAAACAATAGCATCCGGAAAGTTTGCTGGCTCCAGCAAAACTTGGCATAAATATGAACGGCTTCAAACGCTGCAGATGACAAAGAAATTCCTCAGGCAAGTGAACAATAGGTACCAGGATTACCCGGTTAAAGTTTTGGGGCATCTCTATGGTTGTCATGGTCTAACCCCAGCTGGCAGCTCAGCCCCACCCAGCCACGCTCGCACTCTCCTCCGGGTGGGATGCAGGAGAGAATCAGGAGGGTGGAAGTGATTTTGTGGGTTGATTTTAATAGTAAAGCAAAAGTCAGGCGTGCAAGCAAAGCAAAACAGGGAATTCATTCACCACTTCCCATGGGCAGGCAGGTGTTCAGCCATCCCTAGGAGAGCTCTAACACACATAACAGTGAATTAGGAAAACCAATACCATCACTCCAAATGTCCTGCCATTCCTCCTTCTTCCCACAGCTTTATGTGCTAAGCATGATGACACACAGTCTGGGACATCCCTTGGCATAGATGGGGTCAGCTGTTCTGGCTGGATCCCTCCCCAGTTCCTCGTGGAGCCCCAGTGCCTTCATGGTTAGTGTGGTGTGAGAAGCAGAACAGGCCCTGGCTCTGTGTAAGCCCTGCTCAGCAGTAAGGAAAGGGTCTCTGTATTATCAATACAAATCCAAATCACAACCCTGTACTGGCTACTTTGGACAAAAATTTACTCAATCCCAGCCGTAAACCAATACAACTGTACATTGCAAATAGAAGTATTGCTTGAAATTAATTTCTTTAGATTCTCTGTTGACATCTTGACAAAAAAAGATTCTGAACCATTTGATAAATGGCTACGTATAGATGACGTAGATCAGTCAGGAGAATCTAAGTGGTATTTACAGAATCATAAAAATTTGTAGTTTAAAATAAGTCATTTGGGTCAGTCCTGTTGAAAAACACTCATGACTAAGAAGCAGAGCGGGATATGCCTGAGTATTTAATTTGGTTATTCTGGTAGAGAAGTGACCAGCTGAAAGTTTACTAACAGGAGTAGCAAATACCTGTCAATTACTCAAAGAGCCACGTATATGGATAATGATTAAAAATCCATTATTAATCCATGATTAATATTCCACTATTAGTGATTAATAATCTACTTTATGCTATAAATAGAGAAATACATAACAGAACTAGATGACTAGTCAGTTTTTCCATCACATCGATAAAATTAGTTCATAATTTGCGGGTATTCTTAGGTGAATTTTGGGTGTGAGTTTAAAAGAAATCGACAAATATTAGATGAGATAATGCAAATGGCTAGACCAGAATAATTTAATAACATGTCTTTGCCAAATAGCTCAAATTATCTCATTCCCTTTCTCAGAAAGGTTTCTTCTGGTAAGAGTCCGGAGATTTTAAAAAGGAACAAAATAGGAACTCTAAAACTCATATAATTTCAAAGTGATAGAGAGCCTTTCTGAAGTTTTCCTTTTTAATCATCCTGTTATATGTTACAGAGGACACATTTTTCCACCTTTAAACTTTGTGGGATACAGATTAAAAATTTGCAGAAGAGAGCTTTGTGCAAAGAGCACTGCTCTTGCTTCCATGCACCTTGCCTTTAAGGTTGCCCTTTTGCTTGGCTGAAGAACCTCTCCTGATCATCCAATCCTGATCATCTCAACATCAGTGCCAGTTTTCTGCATAAGCCATGTGGGCAGCTGCAGAGACCCCACCTAGTCTGGGAGCGGTGGCAAAAATCACAATTTTATTAATTAATAAATATTAATGTTATTAATATTAATGTATAACCTGATTAGACATGTTATTTTAAGAAAGAAATGTCCAGACAGCTAGCAAACAATCAGATGATTAAATATATATATATGTGAAGATTAAAAGGAACATGTTTTTGCATAGGACAGTAGGAAACAAAAGTAGTGACCGTGTTACAGTGCCAGCAGTCTCAAGTCTGTGTGATTAGAAGGTCAATATGTCTGTAGCAGCAAAAAAGTATATATTGTGAGAAATTATAGAAGATATGTTGTCATGTCAGCCCCCTTCATGCAGTGAAAGGTCGGTGATCCACTGTGGAAGAAAGATGACAATTTCAGTGTGAGACTGACTGACAGCACAGATGCTGTTGGACATTGTGTCTGGTGTCAAAAGACCAGTGGAAAATAAAGCAGTTTCAGAAAGTCCAACTTTCACAAAAAATGGCACCTGAAACATTTCATTACATATTTATAACCCCTAATAACACTTGTAATTAACTGTGTTGCTAACCCTTCCAGAGAAAACGGACGGGTTGGTGTCTGTGCACAGTTTAGTCCTGCAGCTTTCTGTGAAGATATTGACAGGCAAGAAGAAAATCTTTGGCTGTCAGAGCAGTTTACATTGGACAACTGGAAGGGAAAAGAATAAATGGGAGCAACATGTAGTATCATAATGGACCATACCATGTCCTGCTTTATCTCACCTTTCTATGGGTTTGGAGTGGAGGGATTTAATTTCACCTGTAAATTTCTGAAGAGTTTGCTCTCCCGAACACAAACATCCTGATTCTCTTTTGATATATGTTACATGAAAAGTAACTCCACTGATGTAAAATAAGTTTAAGGAGAATCAAGTCCTTACTTTTCAGCTGTCCCCAGCACTTGGATAAAATGTGGTCTATAATTCTCTTTTTACCTGCGAGTCCGTCTCACAAACACAGTGCCTTGTTACTGTCCTTGAGAAATGTTTTAGAGCTCCATCAGGCTTATTCAAACAATTCATGAGAGTCCTTAAGCAGAACTCAATTACTGTTCAAGTGGAAGAATAGGTAATTGGACAACACTCATCAGTTTTGGAATAAATGATATTAGGTGCTAGATCTGAAAAGCAAACCTTTGGGTTATAAAAGAGAAGGGAGATTAATTTAATGAAAGACAAAAAATTTCCAGTTCTCCTAGGTTAGAAATAATGAAACAAAAACTTTTCACTGTATTTCAGATAGAAGTAAAAGAGGAGGTGCATGCACACTTGGCATTTCAACTAATCTAACCTACTTTCAAATGAGGAAAGGAACCGTGGTTAGAAGTTCCTCAAATTATTCTTGTATCAAAATATCTTGTATTCATCCCTATGTAACATTTATTGAGCTGTGACTCAGAAGAAGTATTAATAGGAAGTTTTATGAGTGCAGATGGGAAACTGAAATCTATTCACTAATTTTATTCTACTTTAAGTTAATTTCTAAATAGAACCATTGACACAAACATACATGGATGGAGCCATGTGTGTATATTTTCTTAAATGTTCTTTTGATGGTAACTTTTTCATGAGTACCATTAGAATGCTTAAAAGTCATTTGGACAATTGGTTTTGGAAAGAAGTAATAACAAAGAGGAATTACTAAACTGTTTGTAAAAGGAAGAGACAAAGTTATAAGATAAATTTAGTCTATATTTCCGCTATTTAATCCATGGTTAACACATGGTTACTAAAGTAGAAGGGATATATTTTATGATTATTTCTTCTTTTAAATATACTAAAGCTGAAATGTTAACCAAATCCCCCAAAATCTGCAATGTGGTACCTGAAGTAACCTGAAGTTCACATCTGAAATACAGAAATAAAATATTGCAAAGGAAGCCAAGGTTAATCAAAAATAGTGGTGATATGGAGAAGGTCACAGCTAATTTTTGTGAAAATAAGATTCTGAAGATAGGCAAGAATATGGGATCAAAGAGACTGCAGCTACAATGGCCCCATTACCAAGTATTTTTGGCCCTGCACTTTTTAGTCAGAAAGAAAGCAGCTTCTGAGGCAACTAATTTACTTTTTTGTGAATCTGCAGTCCTAATGGAGTCATCTTGCCAAGACTGTATGTTGTGCATATATATATATATATATATTATATAATCAAACTTTATATATAAATGTTTGGCATAGATGGGCGATACATTTTCAGATTTGAATAACGACACTGATAATTAAAGAAAATATAAAAGTTACAGGTGATTGAAACACTAATCAATTTAGGAGCATAAAATAGATATGGTCAAATATTCTTGAAAACAAAAAAAAAAAAAAAAAAAAAAAAAAAAAAAAGAAAACCTGAAAAAAACCCAAAAATACATGCGTTTAAAGGATTTTAGATTCAAAGTAGTGCAGGCTCCTTTTTGCTGTTGCAGATGTTGTTATATTTTGGATGGTATAGTGAAATATTCATTGCCTACACTGAGGATTGGATGTGACCTTGGAGTCCAATGACTTGTGCAGTTACCCAGAATGAGGAAAAGTGGGGGTTCAGTTCCTGGGCTAATGAATGCCCGTGTTCTATATTCAACAATAATTGTACAAAATGCATAAATATTCATAGGTGTTGAGATTCTCTCCCCTTGCAGATGAGTGTTCTCATGCTCAGGTGAAAGCCATGCTCGATTTTCTCGACAGTTTCTGATTTGACCTCATGGTTTCTCTGGTGACGAGGTTGGAGAGGTCGCTGCTGTGGCCACCCTTCAGTTCACTGCTCATTTAAATTGGGCTTTGTCCAAAGAGAAAATGCACACGGATTTACATGTACCCTCTTCCTTAATATGTCTTTAGATATTCCGTCCTAGAAGGATATTGTATTTCCAATACCTTATTGATCCGACAGTACTTCGGGCATTTAAATGTATGGATCAAATTGTAAGAGAGATCCAAACAAAGAAAAAGAAGGCACATCAGAGAAAATGCATTCCTGTGAAATGAAGACCAAATCACAGTCACTAAGTATATCTTGCATTTAATCTATTTTCTACAGTATGCTGTGCATTTTGCGAATTGCAAGAAAAATTAACCTGGCTTTACTGGAAGCAAAACTGAAGTAAAAATTCCTCACTTTCTGTTAAGTTTATAAACTATTTTTCCCTACACACGTACAGAGAAAGCAAGTTGCAACTTTGCTTTTACCCTCTTCAGAATAGGGGTTTCTGAATAGCAAGTTAACAGCAGGGTCAGTAACATTGCCATATTGATCAATAACGGTGTCTCGCTTCTTTTTATTCTTTTTTTTCACTATTATTCAGCAGCGTCACGCCCCATCCATTACATTTTTCACAAAAATTCTTTGCTGACTCTAGCAAGACACACATTTTTGCACAATTCATCAGTACAATTCCTAGGAGGTGTTGCAAAGGCTGTGAGAAAGAGGATACATCCCCTTCTTGTTCTCTTCGTTTCAGCCTATTTTCTAACCTCCCTTCCTGAGGATGCTCTGCTAGAGTTGCTCTCTTAACTGATATAAACTACTTCTGCTTCTTTTATTTTGTTTAATCTGTCCCCAATCTCTGTTGCCAGCTGTAAAGTGTTCCACGGTAATTTGGGAGTAGCAAGTTTAAAAGAGGGATGGAGAAGGTTAATTACAACTGCATAATTAATGTAATTCCCATTGAAGTAAATGGCAGTTTTGTCATTTTATATAACAGAAGCAGGATTACAGTAATTATAATTTTATAATCTCCCCATTAGAGAAGCACAACAGCAACTCCATTAAAACATATTTCTTAACATTACATTCCCTGCTGACAGGATCCATAAAATACAACTTTAGATGTTCAAAACATGAGATATGTAACATGATGTTATGTCAGGAAATAGCCATGCTCTTTTGGAACTATTCTAATTATTCACATTATGTAAAATTCACACTTTTTCCTATTTTAATCTCAAAAAGATCACACTGTATCTCAACTGTTTTTGAAAATATACTGAGTGGAATGTTCATCTTGATTTTTTGCCTCTGTAATGCAGGAATTTCAGTTTAATAAGGGAAGAAAGAGCTCAGAATTAATTTGGCACATGAAAATTGCAGCTGTGGGGATAAATAGATTACTGGAAAGTGCAGTCTTCTAAACCATTACCAATTTTTCTAATTTTTTTTTAACCCTTATTTTACCCCACTATTTTACATAAATAAAGAAAGAAGTTCATGTATTATCATGGCATTTGAAAAACAATCCTACTTCCAGGACTAGACTTTGTATTCCTCATCCACCAGGAGGTCTGTGATGCCCTTCCAAAGCACTGCAGAGCTGTGATTTCTGGATCTTTTCGGAGTTACATTTCCACTGAAGTTCACAACGCTAACTCAGCACAAAACTTGATGACAGATTCCAAATACCTGTGGGAAGTAGGTCAGAATTAGAACTTACATGAAAAAAACACAACCAACCAGCAAGCAAACCCCCCTCTCTGCAAACCTAATTTAATTGTGTCAGCTACCAAAGTGATACCATATGTAGAACAGCCCTTGTAATGTTTTTTAAATAAAAAATATACCGTGGAGAGATTTTTAGGAGATGGATCAGTAGTTTCACTTGCATGAAAATTTGCCAAAATCTGTAAATTTGGAAGGAATCACATCTTTTGTGGTGCAAAACCATATAAAGATTTCTCCTATTCTCCTAGTCCTTTACATTAGTTCATTAATATGGATATTTGTACACAGATTTTATTTCCTCTTTATCAGTAACAGCTTTTATATTTTTCTTGCCAACTTGGATTTAGCACTTTTGTTCTTTCTTTTCAGAATCACAAGGTTTTACAAACAAGACATTTTAAATATTAAATAATTAAATTAAATATTTTTAAATTTTTATTTAAAAATAAAAATTGTCAGGGGTTTTTTAGGTAGCCACTGTTTAAGTATTTCTTCTTTCTTCCATTCAGGCCACTAGACTTCTGTGCCTGATTTTTTTCCTCAATTTTCTGTGAAGTTGATGGGAAGCAGATATTCACAGAACAAAAACACCCATATAAAATGGACCTGTGTTCCCTATATGCTCATAATTACACTTTGGCTCACGAATCAGAAGTTTCTATGGTTTAAAGGTACATGGCCTAAGTGCATCTTAAAGTAAATGGTGATGCACCAAAGTTAAGAGTAATTTTGGGGAACTTTATTTCAATGATGTTTCTCACAAAGTAAAATGCTAGAGAGAATTGAGTTTATATAATAATTAAATGAAAACATTAACATCATATCAATATTCCCATTAGTCCGTCGCCTTAAAAAATCCCTAAATTCTAAAAAATTGTTTCTTCAAATATTTTTAATTTCTACACCACAGTTTTCTTTAGCTTTGTCACAACCTGGTGAATAGATACAGAGGTGGCTCAAACTTGGCAACTGAGGACTAAATTCTGAATAGTGAAGTGATTCTTCTGTATTTGCCCACATACACATGCATTACATATATAAAATCATACAGCAGGGCCCTCTGAAGCTATAGTTATTGATAATATAGTAGTCTAAACTAACTACTAGTACACATTTTTAAGAATATCAATAGGTATTCAGACTGAAAATACTCGAACTAAATTTCCAGAGAGATCAGACTCTTTCAGTACTTGCTTCAAACAGGATGACTCATGTCTGGCTGAGCACATTCCTGGTCACGGTGGACAAGAGCTGAGTTTCTGTACAGCTTCTCTTCAGCTGTGAACACCTCACACAGCCAGGGGCAGAAACAGGAGACCGCCAGAGAAGCTTTTAAAATCTTACTAATGTAAAATATATTTTTTTCCTTGATCAAGAAGCAATTTCAACTCTGAGTACGCAATTTCTAGGGGGGGTTTATTTTATTTTAATTTAGTGAAAAAGACTAAAAACTACTAACAGTGTTCATAATGGAACCATATGCTAAACTAAAAAAGAAATAAAATGTATAATTGCATCACTATGTCTGAGATTCACCAAATGTTTCAAATTCACTTTTTTAATGTGCAGGATGTTAAACTCACACCCTGTACATCAGTACTGAAATGTTTAAATACATTATTTTCATATTTAAACCTTAGCACAAAGCGATAGGATAAATTTTGCAACTCGTTACCCACATAAGCAAGCAAACCACAGTGTTGAATCAAAGGTGAGGGGTTTTTCTGTGTGTTTACTTTGCAAAATGAGTTCAGTTGGAGAATACAGGGCTGTGATGAAACTTTAATGATGAAAGGGCACTTGGAAATCAAAAAGATGTAATTTCTCCCTATAAATGTATGAAGCCTACTATAAGTGCTCCTGGAAAGCTGCAGCTCTTTAGGAGCCCTATAACACTCCAGGAACATAAAACCAAGGGACCTCTTCCTCTGCATTGCCAAAGCATGCAATTCTCGGTAATTAAAAACCAGCAAATCTGTTTATTGTTAATGGCAAAAAAGGAACTAAAAAGACTGCAAGAGCACGGGCATGAACTAAAAAGCCTGCAAGAGCTTTCGTGCCGGTGCCTGGAAGAAGGAGATTGCCAATGATAGAGGTTACCTGTCTTTCAGAATCACAGAGTGAGATAGGTTTTAGTGAAAGCTGAACATTTAGATAACAGGGAAAGTTGGCAAGGCAGCCCTGGGGGGATTGCTGTTACTAGAACCTATCCATCCGTCCATCCACCCATCCATCCATCCATCCATCCTTTAAATCCCCTCCCTAAGCAAGTTACGTAGCAATAATCTCATAAATTCTGCCAGACTACAGTAAAAGTAAATTGATGTCTTACTACAGCTCCCCAACAATCAAAGTGAATACTTCTCTGAGACTGCACCTTATAAAAAAATACCATGTTTCCAGTTTGGCATACACAGAAAACTCCTTAATGAAGATGGCTTTAATTAAATGTTCTCAGAGTACCACGGGGGAGTATGAGAAGGAGTTTGAAAAGCAAATAACATCATAGGTTGGTCACATATTTGAGACCAGAAGACCAGGTTTCATTTCTTGTGCTGAGTCATGGAAAAAAGGTCTTGGACTTGGGTCCTTTACACCTCTGGTAGTATTTATGTCATGATGACCTTAGTCTCTCTCTTTTGCTGGTTTATCACAATTAGCTTCAAAAAGTGATGTCTCAATTACTGGTTTGTTTGTTTGGGGTTTTTTTAAGACACAAATATATGTCACTCAACCTTATTAGTTAGCGTAATGCAATTTCAAGGGGGCTAAACTTAAACTGACAAATAGAGCTGTGGAAAACATACAGTTACAATAATCTATTCTAAAAATGTTATCCATTGCAGCTCTCACCATGGCAGTCCTGTGAGTATTGCTTTCAAGATGTTTTCTGCCTGACCAGATATAATTCATTTGTGTGTTGTTATTGAAGATACATTATGAGCATCAGGTGGTATTTATATGTCTAATTTTTCTAACATATTAATTGCATATAAAAATAAAAAGACTACCATAACTAGAAAAGTTCCTTTTAAATACTTCCTGTTATCCATCATCTTTCCCCATGACTCTCAGCAAGCTTTTGTAGTGGTCTTTAGATCTAAAACGTGTAAGTCTGTCAAAGCCAAATTTATGTGCATTTATAATACTAAGCAGTGCATAATTAGATTTAAAGAATGCAACTGATAAAACACGTCTACTTTCTGTGTTGTTGCTGATATTTATAGCTGGCACACAGAATTTAATATGGATCATTACTTGCTCAGGATTTTACACATTAGCTATGGTTATGGCATTACCCCTGTACTTGATGTAAAATATTTTTTGAGTTGTACATATCAGAAAAATTATTTTCATCGCCCTTGTCTTACCTTAATAGAAGAAGACGAAGTCTTACATCACCACAGTGATGCATTAATTTCGGTGCTGTACTTATCCATCTTTTGATATGATTCTAATATCAGCCACATCATTTTTATTGAGCCAACCATCTCCAGCATGGAAACATCTGCAAAGCACTCATGGATTCTAAACAGCAGCCCATTTGTGCATATTGATTCATAACATTTCATGACACCATTTAGTTAAGAGCAAGCCCTCAAGGTGAATTAAAATATTATTCCATTTTAAAAAAGAATTCAAACTCAAAAAACCCCACACTGACACTAAGTTTGCATTATTTGTAAGCACTTGAGTTTTAAATAATATTTAATCTACCCAAGCTAAACCAATATGATATATTTTTTAGATCTCATCTTTGATAAATATTATCATTTTTACTGTAATCTTTCAGAGATTTTTACCCATCTCTTAGAATTTTAAATGTAAAATATATTACCAAAGTCATTGGAAATAGTAACATTGATTAATAAAAGATAGCAAAGGTGCTTTTAAGACAGTAGTATTCACATGGATGTAACAGGATTCCTATACTCATAAAAATATAACCTCTCCAAAAATACTTACAACATCTTAGAATTGAAATATGTAATTCAAAATGTTTCTTTAGTCCAAGGCCACATTCTCTAAACCATTGTTGGAGATGCAAATAAATGTGTTTTGTAACTTCTCTGAGTAACCAAGGATTCTTCTTTGTCCAAGACTCACTTGAGAGGGAGACTCCATCTTTTCCAGAATCCCACAAAATTTTATATGAATTATTCAATGAGGTGACAAAATTTGTTTTCTCTTTTTTATAAAAAGATATTCTTTACAGTATGAAAAGTTCTGGGAGAACAAGGTGCAGAAATCTTCCCACCTGATATAGTCCTCGGAACTGCATATAAAATTAGAAAAAAAAAATTTAAAAAGAGAGAGAGACAGAATAAAAGCCCTGAACTCCTTCAGGCTTAATGATATATGTGCTACACTAAGGGCTTTTCTTTAACATGTTTTCTTTTCAGTATGCAGCACTGCATAATGCTTTCCACTACTTAAAAGCCTAAGCAGTGTGAAAACTGTTGAAAGAAGAAAATACACAAAGCTAACTAACCAGATAAGGCTGTGATGACTGAAAGTATCAATAGAGAGGAAAAATTCCCATCTTAGTAGCATGCTTTATAAACACCGTGCATTTTTTTTCCAGATGGGTTCATTCCTTTTAACTACAGAATAGTACAGAAATTGAACCTATCTTCCTCCTAGTCAGACCTGCCCACAATAGAAATATTTAACTTGCGCTACATGTGCTGGTCCTGAAACTGATATAAATAACAAAATTTATTTCGGTAATACATGCTCAACAGGACGTGGTCTGGGCAGTACCTGCTGGGAGCTCAGTCCATCCTCCTGAGGCAATAAGGGTCCCAGACCAGCTGGAGTCTCTCCAGCAAACCTATCTTGCACAGGAGCAGTGCTCTTCCATACCCCCATCTTCCTCCGTGTGTTTGAATTTTATTTAACTTCTTTCAATGATTTAAAAAAAAAAAAAAAAGTTTAAAAAGTTGATTTGAAATCTCCAATAAAATCTATATAAACATCAGTGATGACTCAAATAAATTGTTGTGAACAGTGTAGCTTAAACCAAAACAAAGAAGTTTGATGGCTGCTAATATTAGTTGTTAACAACTCTTCCAAGCTGTGAACGTATAGTAGTGACAGAAATTAAAAAGCAGATGTCCTCCCACGTTGAAATTCCCCCCAACTTACTTCAAGATTACATGGTTGATGAAAGTACAGCAAGTTCTAATTTCTAGGGGGAATAATGACTTGTAGTTGCAATAATTTAAGGAATAATGTACCCCAACTGTACTTAATAAGGCTATAATTCCATCAAAGCCTTCCAGGGATGTCATAAACCATGAGGGTGAAACTCAAGTGGTTTCCTCATGTCACCAGAAGGCTGAGATGGAATTACAGTTTTAATTTATATTCATTTTGAAGGAGACGTATTTAATATTGCACATTGATCATGATTAATGCCCTTGGAACTGCCAAAAACTGTTAGGGGTGTTCACAGTCTTTTGAAGCCACCAAAAGTCAATTATGCCACTGACTAGTGATTCTCAGCAATTCCTTTCTTTTAAAGCTGTGGTTTGGCCAGGACAAATTGTATAACCATGCTAAAGTTAACATCAATTTAGTCATATATTTTTAATACTTTTCTTCTTCATATTGAATGAAATTGGGAAATATTTCTTCTATGTGCATAGCTCTTTATTTATAGAATTTCATTGCAAATTAAGGGGCAAATTAATTGGAATAATTTGGCTAATTTAGCCACTGTGCATCACTGAATGAATATGCTTTTATTAAACAGATTTTTCACTTCAATGCCAATAATTTGTCCACATCCCATATGAGCTAACTGAACAGGGAGGAGCTTTAGTAACAGGAGCAAATCCTTTTTTGCTGTAACACTGCAGGTAACCTGTTTTAAAATGAAGAATTATATGGAATAGCCCAGAGAGCCCACAGACGACAAGTTGTGGCACGGGAAAAAACCAGAAGGGGAAATCTGGCTCTTGAATAATTTGTGAATCAAAGTTTCTAGAGCTAAAATACTATTCAAATAATATTCTGGTTACTTGAGGAGTTCTCCCTTCCTCTCCTACAAAACTATCAGTTATGGGTATAGCAAGAGAGGAAATTCCTTACTTGGTCCAACCAGCAGTCCACCTAACCCTAAATACACTCCCCAACAAAGGAGAAGGCAAATGAGTGTGAGGGAGTGTTAGGGAGCCTGACCAATTTGTGTGGAAGCTGGAGGGCACATTCATTTATATTTCCTATTGCATCCATTTATGGGCATATAATCCTTCAATTTTCTACTCATTTTTGGACTTGATGACACTGTCTGCCTCCACAGTCTCCTAGGACAGGAAGTCCCAATGTCATTGCTTAAAGGACAGCTACTCAAAAATGTGGTTTATTGGGATCTCCTACTGAATACCTTACTTGCCTGAGCACAAGGACTCAGCATCTTTGGGATGCTCTTTGGTGTGCTCTCTGGACTCAAGATCCCTCTCCTGAAGGGTCATCACAGTTCCAGGGTGGATATTTGCCAGCCACTTGTGGATTTCTTAGATATCACAGGGGATCTAATGCAGCAGAAGATGTCTTTATTTAGATAATGGCATTAAGCCAAAACATTTACATGTGTCAGAGAACCTGCCATAAAATGTATTTCCCCGGAGATGACAGTGTGTCAATTTCTGAAATTCCTAGTGCTGAGTAGCTGATTTGATTTACACTTTTGAACAGAAAACACGTCCGGGTAATCTCAGCTCCACTTTACAACAATATATTCCAAGTAGAGGATTTATTTGTAATTTGTTAAGATCAGATACAGATACAAATAAGTCACATACAAATCCTATTGAAAGTCTTTTGGCCAATTTCTAAGATGATGGTAGAGCAAATTGATCTTTAAAGCCAAAAACATGACAGCATAGTAATCAGTTACATGGCACTTTTGAGCAAGATAAATATACATTCTACACCCCAAACTAAAAAAGCATCATTAAAATGTAGCAAAAAAATGCAGTGTTGTCTGCTTCAAGCATAGAAATCCCATTTGGCTTTTGGAAGGAGATTTTCTCAAACCCAGGGCCCAGTTCTAAAGGTTGCCTTTGGAGAACTGCAGTATGAAAATCCTCTGATCCTTGCATGGGCCAGTGAAAGTCAAACTAGACATCAGGCTTTCACGTGATATGTGAAGAAATGTTCCTTGGCATGTGATGTTTCGAATGCTGAGGGCTTAACAAGCCTCCAAAGGGTGTTAGAACAAATGAAAAAAAGAAAACTCCAATCAGGTTGCTGGCTGAGAAAGTCCCAGAGTCAAAAGTTTTTGGAGGCTGATAGGTTTAATGCTATAGGGGTGTCTTGTTCTTACAGCCTTCTCCTGGCATTTGGTCTTGGACAAAGTCGTATAAACTGTTTGTCTGGAATAACCCAACAGAGGTGCTGCTAGCCTCCCCTTCCCCACAAAAAATGTTAGATCCTGGCTTTTTTTCCTGACGTGGATTGAAAGTTTTTCAGTTTCCACATGTAGCATTTGCAATTAATGCCAAATTGCTCGTATGTTCCATCGTTATGTGGAATCTAGCACAACTCAGCATTTCCAGTGCTCCTTTACAACCATTTCATCAGTAATCATCTCTGCCTGGCTTCCCTGAAAAATTCTTCAAATTCATGAAAAATTCAAATTCTTCAAAAAGAGACAATGTCAAAAATAACAGCCCTCTGAATGTTTTGCTTCCTATTAACAGCAAATTCTTTGAGAGAAAAACTGCTTGAATTTGCCCAGGTTGCCTTCCTTAATTAGGAGTTCCGACACTGGAGGAGCTTTTCATTGCTCCAATCCATTTCTCAGGATACATAAAAAAATAATAATATCTTTGTACTCCTGATACTGGATGGTCTTAAGCTGTACTCCAAGAAAAGGTGTCCTCAGGAGTTATCTATTTCCTTCTGCACTTCAGTTTCTACTGATATGGAGTAACAAAAATACATTTTTATAACCGTTTCTAGACGTACTTTCCCAAAAATTAAGACACAAAGCACAGAATTCTGGATACACGGGTACAATCACAAACAACCAATTAAACATTTATCTAGCCAGAAGAAGTGTTCTGGTACAGAATCAGCTTGCATGTTCATTGCTTTTGATATCAATCAGTGAAAAATAGCAGTGAGTTCTGAAACAAGGAAAAATGTATAAAAATTTAAGATATTTATATCCAACCAGATATAAGGAGAAATTTTTTCTTCCTCCCTCTAAGGACAATAAAGCATTGGAACACACTGCTTTGAGATGCTGCAGGCAGCTTCTCTGGGGGATTTCAAGATCTGTCTGGACCAAACTCTGAGCAACATAAACTGACCACAAAGCTGCTCTGGCACCAGCACAAGGCTGGACAAGAGACCTCCGGAGGTCCCTTTATTCTATGAAAGCACGTGTGTAGGTCTTAGGTTGCTGCAAATTAACATGTAAATAAACGAATAAAAGAAGCAAAAGCCATTTCAAAAGGTTTTCGAAATTTTTCCACAGCTGACTTCAGATACAATTTTTTTCTGTGTAGAGAAGAGAGCAGGGACTGGCTTTGGCAAATTATGACAGCTTTGAACTTTATTTACCTAGACATTGTCTTTGTCAGCAATTGTCTTCTATTAGCTTCTCTGCTGTACATCAAAATTTGAAATTAAGAAATTGGCTAAGAGGAAATTGCTAATTTTTTTTCTGAAACAATTTTCAAAATGTTTTCCATTTTTTTAAACTTTATTCCTAAAAAAATATGCAATAAAAGAGAAAGAAATAGAACAATTGATGAATTGGAACAGTATATTGTTAATATTGTCTTAGTTAGCTGTTAACTATGAATGTTTATTATATGCAACTAAAAAGGTGCTAGCTTAAAAGAAACAGAAAAATAATTTGATCTTTTTATAAATGTTCACTGATTAACATTTTCTAATTTTGGGTGTTGAATTATTTGTCTGCAAAGCTTGATATATTTTGAATAATTTCTCTCAAAATGGAAGCAACCAAATACATAAAGAGTTTTGTAAGATTTTAGCTTTAATACCTCTCAAATACTTTCATGCATTCCATAATAATATTGGCAAGGTTAAACACATGGTAAGCAGAATATTTTCAGGAGTCTTTTCTCTGTATAGATCTAGCTGAGACTTATAGGTCAAAATCAAGGTATTTTAAATCAGTGNGTGGTAAGCAGAATATTTTCAGGTAAATAGGAGTCTTTTCTCTGTATAGATCTAGCTGAGACTTATAGGTCAAAATCAAGGTATTTTAAATCAGTGGTGATTCTTTTTCCCTCCAGAGAAATCCAGCTATAAAAAATGCACTATGGGAGGTATTCTGAGGAAAGAGGTCATCTATGTGTATGTTTAAATATATAAATATCTAAAAGTGAATAGAAATGCTTATATGTGTATAGCTATATAAATATAGCTGCACACAGTGGGCCAATAACAACAAAGTACGATGCAGTGACTTTTTGTGTGATGAAAAAGGTCATTAAACTCATGAAGGAATTATAGAGTTGTTAAATCTTTGGTATAGATGATTCACAAGAAAAGGAAAGAGTGGTGTGAGAGGATATCTTTATTATACCTCTTTTTAATAAAAGTTTTCAAGATTTCTAGTTAATTGATCTCTGGAGAATACAGAGTAAATTGTTTTATACTTTCCATATACTTCAACTAATTCTAATTGTGCATAAATTGAGAGAAAACACTTTTCCTCTCTCACACTCTGCTATTTGTCTCGAGGGCCACCACCACAGAGAAAGGATCTTTGAATCTCTCCAGTAGTTCACTCTTCTCAGGGCATCACCAGAACCTGTTTGTACAGACATAGACGTGTCTCAATTAATTAATGAACTCAATCTGCAACAGATACTGCTGGCATCTCCTGTGCTCTGTGTAGCTCACCAACTCAACAGTACACCATAAAACTCCTATTAAAGGACACACGTTTGGCGTTCAGACTGGAGTTCCAGCCTACCCAGTACAGCAGCACTGGCAGGCCCAGGTGCACTGCCATTGCTGTCCCCACAATCTTCCCCACCCCAGCAGAGAGGGGTGATCAGCAGCACAGCACTGCAGCAAGCAGTAAAAGCAAAAATCAGCCCCTAACGAGCACCAGACCCTCACAGTCAGGCAAAGGATCCCCAGAGCATGCACAGGAGCTGTTCATTGAGAGCTGAACAGTAATAACAGCTATGGATTCTATCCAGCCCTTTCCAGTCAGGTCTCTCATTGCCTTGAACCCTTTGTCCCACACTGGGTGCCCAAAAAGGCTCTCGTGTTTTAACCCCAGTCCCAGCTCAGCCTCACCCAGCCTCTCGCCCACTTCCCCACGAGCAGGGTGGGGGAGAGAATCAGAAGGGTAAAAGCTGGAAAACTCTTGGGTTGGGATAAAGACAGTTTAATAGGAAAGCAAAACTTGTGCACCAAATCAAAGCAAAGCAAAGAATTCACTCCCCACTTCCCCTGGGCAGGCAGGTGTCCAGCCATCCCAAGGAGGGCAGAGTTCCTTCATGTCTAGTGGTGACTTAGAAAGACAAATCACTCTGAAAGTCACCCTGATCCTTCTTCTTCCCCCAGCTTTATATGCTGAGCATGGTGCCACATGGTCTGGGATATCCCTTGAGGTCACCTGTCCTGGTTGTGTATTCACTCAACTCCTTGTGCACTCCCTGAGCCCACTTGCTGTTGAGGTGAGAAGAGGAAAAGGCCTTGGCAATGTGCAATCATGGCTCATCCCTGAATTACTAACATTGTTTCCAGCACAAATCCAANATTAGGACACAAACTTTATGTAAGGTTTTCTTCAGTGAGACTCCTTGAACAACATCTTACTAATAGTTTATTACTTTACTTGCTCCATGTAATCAACATTTCTGATAATCAGAGTCTGATTCAGGACATTGAGCCCATTTCTTTTTTGCCCCGTACAGCCTCAGCCTTTAGGATACTAAAAAGGCTGATATGTCTGTGACACATAAAAAGGTGAAAGAACAGAATATGTCTTTTCCTCCACTCCATCCAGCCCCCCATTAATTATATACCACTCCAGGAATTTGGGTTGTTGTGACTTTCCCCTACTTTGTGTGGGGAATGCAGTACTTAAAAATATGGGCCCATGCCAGCCAGGAAAGGCAGGTGATAGATGATCCCTCTGCCAATGTCCAGACTGAGAAAATGCAGCATTTTCTACTCACAGAAAAATAAAAATACAAAATAAAATAAAATAAAAAGTTGATGATTTTTCACAGACCTTCCCAAGCCTTACAGTTTTCAGTAAAACTGATGTCCTTGTCAGATTCATTGTTAAGAGCACTGGATATTTGCTCAGCTGTAGAAATCTGGAGCAAAAAGATTGTAGGTTCAATGAAATGGCATTTTCCAATTAAACTGTGTTTTGCTGGAAGGTCCCCAAGCTCTACCAAACACCATGGTTATACATCCTATGTAAACTACAGATTTGCATCATTTTTGCATGACAGATTTTTGAATACATAAGTCTTGGGGGAACAAAGCTTTGCAAGGTGAACATTACAAAATGCCCAGTGATTTTTTCTTTCTCCCACAGGCTTTCCTGCAAGCATGGATAATAGGGACATTAGTTATTAAATTGGCACTGGGTCTTTCTCTATTTCTCTATCATTTTCAAACAGGTTAATTGAAGCTCATTTATATGCCAGTTAAATAGAAGGTAACTTGAGTCAGAGGAAACATCAGCACCCATTTTATAATAAATCCTCCTGAACTTATAAATGACCTTCAACCATTTTCACTAACTGCCTCTTGAAAGGTACAAATACCTGCATCTTCATTTTTTTTCAAAACCAAAGCAAAAAAAAACCCTTTAATTTTTATTTTAGGTGGGACTTCATTTTCCAAAATCCTGTGTTATGACTGTCAATAAGCTTAAAAGAAAAAATTATTTTGCACAGTTACAATTCATAAAGAATGAGAAGGAAAAAGCAAATATTCTCCTGAGATTAAAATCAAAATAACTGCTTCCCACGTTGGTCACTGGCTGACACATGCAAAGGCACCAGCGTTGGACACTTCAGTGTACTTTTAGCCTAAGTGAGATGCAGGTAAGAAAAGCAAGCATTTCATCCTCAGCCTCTCAGTTCCTTTTGAGACAGATGTTGACACAATTGCAGGTGCAATTCCTGTATACAGATCTATCAGTGACAGAAAGCCCCAGGTACTGCTGGTATGCAGAAAAAGTAATCAGCCACACGTACACAAAACTTTGTTGTATCTGTTTGGGCTGCTCAAGGCTCGAAACCAGAATGTTAGGGCTCACTTATATCAAGGCACATTTCTGTCTCCTTTTTGTGTGCTCTTTACCAAAGNGTCTAGTGGTGACTTAGAAAGACAAATCACTCTGAAAGTCACCCTGATCCTTCTTCTTCCCCCAGCTTTATATGCTGAGCATGGTGCCACATGGTCTGGGATATCCCTTGAGGTCACCTGTCCTGGTTGTGTATTCACTCAACTCCTTGTGCACTCCCTGAGCCCACTTGCTGTTGAGGTGAGAAGAGGAAAAGGCCTTGGCAATGTGCAATCACGGCTCATCCCTGAATTACTAACATTGTTTCCAGCACAAATCCAAAATATAGCCACTTATCAGCTACTGTGAAGAAAATTAACTCTACCCCACCCAAAACCAGCACAATAGCTCATGCAAGTGTTTAATCTAACTCTAAAACTATTAATAGGAGAACTATAATCCCAACTGAGTGAACAAAACTCTCATTAACATACACAAGGATGGAGTTACCTGAGAGGCTTAAGGAGGTCTACTGTTTCATTTAGAAATATATGAAACTGCAGTTCAATTAACCACTCCTACATATTAGTAGATTTCCTTCCTGTGGAGGGTTAGGTATCTGAGATGACAAGGAGCCAGAAGACAGCAGATATATATTCCCTAGCAAAACATACAGATCACTGAGATACAGATTTTTTTTTAAAAAACCCTACCTTTACACATGGAACAGAGGTCTATCTTTCATTCAGTGCTTTCCAGAACACCCAGGAACTACTTTTCCCTGGAGTCTGAGTGTAATGAAGCCTGAAGTGTCCGAGGAAGTGTTGGTACAAAATGTATAAAATACAATTAATTTTTCAGGTGTAGCTCTCTCAACTGTCATGTTCTGTTTTCTTTATTTGTGAATAAATTACATTTTCCATTAGTTTGTTTGTTTGTTTTTTTAACATGAAACTCTTCCTAACAAAAAGAGTTTATTATAGAAATTAATTTCTTGAGATTTTTATGGGGTTTGGAACAATGCAGGTATCACAGATTCAGGGAAAAAATATTTGCACCCTCTAAAACTACTTAGCATAAGCTAACACCTTATGGCACAATAGGAATATACTTTAACTTCTGCAATTGCCTCTTCTTTTTTTTTTCCTTGCCTTGGCTCTCATTCCTCCCTAGTACTTTCAACTCAGAGTATAACCCCCATATAATTTCCCTCTAGATTTGAATCCAATGGCTGGACAGATCTGTTAGTACAGAAAGTAATTTTGCACACCTTTCAGATTTAGCTTTGTAAAGGTTTCTTATTGACAGCGTCATCAGGTATTAGGACACAAACTTTATGTAAGGTTTTCTTCAGTGAGACTCCTTGAACAACATCTTACTAATAGTTTATTACTTTACTTGCTCCATGTAATCAACATTTCTGATAATCAGAGTCTGATTCAGGACATTGAGCCCATTTCTTTTTTGCCCCGTACAGCCTCAGCCTTTAGGATACTAAAAAGGCTGATATGTCTGTGACACATAAAAAGGTGAAAGAACAGAATATGTCTTTTCCTCCACTCCATCCAGCCCCCCATTAATTATATACCACTCCAGGAATTTGGGTTGTTGTGACTTTCCCCTACTTTGTGTGGGGAATGCAGTACTTAAAAATATGGGCCCATGCCAGCCAGGAAAGGCAGGTGATAGATGATCCCTCTGCCAATGTCCAGACTGAGAAAATGCAGCATTTTCTACTCACAGAAAAATAAAAATACAAAATAAAATAAAATAAAAAGTTGATGATTTTTCACAGACCTTCCCAAGCCTTACAGTTTTCAGTAAAACTGATGTCCTTGTCAGATTCATTGTTAAGAGCACTGGATATTTGCTCAGCTGTAGAAATCTGGAGCAAAAAGATTGTAGGTTCAATGAAATGGCATTTTCCAATTAAACTGTGTTTTGCTGGAAGGTCCCCAAGCTCTACCAAACACCATGGTTATACATCCTATGTAAACTACAGATTTGCATCATTTTTGCATGACAGATTTTTGAATACATAAGTCTTGGGGGAACAAAGCTTTGCAAGGTGAACATTACAAAATGCCCAGTGATTTTTTCTTTCTCCCACAGGCTTTCCTGCAAGCATGGATAATAGGGACATTAGTTATTAAATTGGCACTGGGTCTTTCTCTATTTCTCTATCATTTTCAAACAGGTTAATTGAAGCTCATTTATATGCCAGTTAAATAGAAGGTAACTTGAGTCAGAGGAAACATCAGCACCCATTTTATAATAAATCCTCCTGAACTTATAAATGACCTTCAACCATTTTCACTAACTGCCTCTTGAAAGGTACAAATACCTGCATCTTCATTTTTTTTCAAAACCAAAGCAAAAAAAAACCCTTTAATTTTTATTTTAGGTGGGACTTCATTTTCCAAAATCCTGTGTTATGACTGTCAATAAGCTTAAAAGAAAAAATTATTTTGCACAGTTACAATTCATAAAGAATGAGAAGGAAAAAGCAAATATTCTCCTGAGATTAAAATCAAAATAACTGCTTCCCACGTTGGTCACTGGCTGACACATGCAAAGGCACCAGCGTTGGACACTTCAGTGTACTTTTAGCCTAAGTGAGATGCAGGTAAGAAAAGCAAGCATTTCATCCTCAGCCTCTCAGTTCCTTTTGAGACAGATGTTGACACAATTGCAGGTGCAATTCCTGTATACAGATCTATCAGTGACAGAAAGCCCCAGGTACTGCTGGTATGCAGAAAAAGTAATCAGCCACACGTACACAAAACTTTGTTGTATCTGTTTGGGCTGCTCAAGGCTCGAAACCAGAATGTTAGGGCTCACTTATATCAAGGCACATTTCTGTCTCCTTTTTGTGTGCTCTTTACCAAAGGCAAAACAGGGCAAAACAGGACAAAACAACGTGGCTCAATCTTCCCTCACAGTTTCCAGCTTGTACGTAATGTTTTAATGTGAATATGCACAAAACTGTTGTGGAGCATCAGGAAAAAGGGGGTGTTAACATTCCAGTTAGGGTGCTTGTAAACACTCTTACAGTCGTAAGATGCTTTAATTCTACAGATCTTCTTTTATATATTTTCTTAGATTTTTCTTTTCCCTTTAATCTGGCAAGCTCCATGGAACTCTGTCACTGATAAATCATAAAGATGGTGTTTCTGTGAAGCTAATACCCAGAATTGTTTTTTGCTATTGTATCCCCAAAGACTGTCATAGTATATTCTAGAATAAAACAGCTTGGATCATATGTAACCATTGATTTTTGTCATAGTTCTTCATTGATTTCAGTGGGGAGTTCTTATTAGGCATCCCTGGCATGAAATGGCCACTTGTATCAGATTTTTTAGGAAAAAAAAATACAGTTGACAAAAATAATCAAAACAGGCATCAAGAAATTTGCCCCACATTGTGAGCAATCGCAATAACAAAGTCATCTATCCTGCACCACAGAATAATTGCAGCATAAAAGAAAACAAAACTTCTTTTTTTTAATAAACATCAATCCTCAGGAGCTAAAAGTAGACAGATTAAATCATATGATTTGGGATTATTTTCTGAAGAATTAAAAAAAGAAATCCTCAGAGCCTGGAGTTTCTCACTGTGGGAGCCATCTTGTGGAGGGAAATTATTTTCCCTGTGATAGCTTAAAAAGCAGATTTGCTTTCCTTTGATCGGAAAAAATATAGATGGGATGTAAAAGGCACACAGTCCTAAGTATATCTTCCTTTCACAGTTTCAAGGGAAGAAAAAAATAGACAGATGACTCAGGATAATGTTTTGGGGTTTTTTATACCCATTATTGGATGTTCATTCCCTAAAGGTTTCTGTGCATGATCCTAGATGTACTAGAGGGAAAGGTTTCAATTCTGAGGTCAAGAAAAACTCCTTTTTTTTTCAGAAAAAAACATGATACTCACTCTTTAGAATTTGGACATGAATGTTTCTTATGCCATATTACAAAAAATCTCATGAAATGTAGTTCATGACTTTTACCACTGTCCTATTTTCTGAAGAGTTTATAATACCTAAAGAACATATTTACTCACATGTGTGAAGTTATTACCTGTCCCCATTTCCTAGATACCAGAGAGGATTAAATTTGTGAAAGAGGCTGGAGTCAGCCTGGAGAAGTTCTCCCACTTCTCATGTCATGAGTTGAAACACTGAGCTGCTCTGTTTTCTCATTAACAATACAATGTATAATCCCTCAATCTGTTATTCCCTACTCTAACTCAGCAGTTTGTGAGCAACACACCCAATCTGGCTGGCAGTTCGGGCTGCAGGACTTCACAAGCTCCTTTTCTCTCGCAGCAGGGCTTGGAGGTGCTTCTTTTCCCAGCCAGTCAAGCATCTGATAGGGAAATCATGTCAGTCCTGGTTGCCTTTGCTCCAGCAAAAGTGTGCATTTGATCTGAACGTCTTTTCTCTTGATCCTTCCCTTTTGCTGGGAAGTGCTTTGCTTTTGCAGCAAGCTCGTTCTAGCTGCGGTTTCCACAGGTCGTGTTGAGATCTGAGGTTGTTATTCAGTCTTGGTGTGCTGGAATCCACTCCTGCAGAAAAGACAGCCCCATTGTCTCATTTCTGTGCTGCCAAGTTAATTTATTTAATGATCTGACTGTTGCTCACCTTCATTTCTGCCTCTGCAAGCTGAACTGGAGCCTCCCTGCTGCTGGCTGAGGAGACAGAGATGGCCCTGCTGCTTCTGAAAGGAACTGGATGAGGACGGCCACTCTGTTAGGAAAACAGGTTTCTCTTCCTGAGAGATTATTCTTTAGTTCTCCCTTTTATCCTGAGTGCATTTATCCCATGTTCCTCGCCTTGCAGAGGTGGGCTTTTCATGGGAATTTTTGCAAAAGAATCATGAGGTATTGCTCTTTGAGCTACTCAGCTGTCTCTGATGTCGTCTTTCTAGAACACTCAAAAGCTTGATTGCAGAGTCCCTTTATCCTCCAATTTTGATCAGTATTGTCCACAGACTTAAAAATTTTAAATGTAAAAAATAACACCAGCAGTCATAAAATTCAACTGATTTCCCATGGGACAGTGTCAGGTAGCACCACAGGGGAATATTCCTGACCACCTCATTCTTAAAAATTAGCAGCAAAAATAGAATCATTGTTTATAGTTTTACAAAAGTATAAAGTAATATGAAACATGACTTCAGTACTGTTCCAGAGAATTGAGTTTTGGATTTTTCTAAGTTTCTGGCAAGTGTTTTGTGCTGGTTCAACTTCTATTTTCTTTTTTATATTATACCATCAAAGCAAGTCAATTTCACAATATCTTCTTTACTCCTTTGGCCTGTCACTGACTTTGATATTCTCATTGTAGGGTCAGCTCTAAGAATTCAGAGCTTTCCCCAAAGACAAAGTTTTATCATTTCTTCTAGGTTTGCTGACCCAGAAAAATTCTAAAACAGCAAGTAATATGAACAAAGAAGACATTTAGTCCACAGAAAATAAAAAAGTACAGATCCCAAGACAGAAATGCAGTCAAGGACAGAGGCATTGCTAAGGAACAAGGAGAAAGGAATTGCTGGGAAAAAAGCATGTCCAAAACAGTCAAGGCCTGCAGATAAAGCAGGGAGTGAAGTTAAAGAAGGGATATTTTTGGAAAGATTTCATCCCTGCACCTCCCACCCACACTTTTCTTTAATGCTGCAAAATAGAATGTACTAACAGAATACACATGAATCTTTCATAAAAAATATCTGTGACCAAGTAGAAAAGTCTTTCAATAAAGTTCATGTTCTTGAGGTATAGATAAAATGCTAAAAATCTCTTCCCAAACCCCGTAATTTCTGCTTCAATGATAAAAGTGACACTGATGTTTTCACTTTTCCTGTTAACATACTCAGTTTCAGACAACTTTCTGTCCATTTGAGTTCTTTCAAGGTACTTTTGATTTTGTTTAAACAGGCAACAGAACCCAGGCATTTCTTACAGATTTAGTTACATAATACATAATACTTCATCATCTTAAGCAGGCTACTCACTCCAGTTAAAGAATGTAGTTGATTTTTCAGTGTTTGTGCAGCCGTAGTAGATCTGACCTAAAACTCATTTAAATGAAAGACATCTATTGAATCTATGGGCTTTGGGGCATAAACCAGTCAGCCTTTCACTGACTCACTGAAATGCTGTAGTCAGATATATGATTCATGTTTCTTTCCAATGCCTTGGACTTGAATGTGGTTATTCAAAGAGTTAGTAATCACAAGGCCAGCATTTTATAAGCTATGAATGTTATAAGAATGCAGATATATCAACTCAGCACTGTTCTTTCTGAGCAAAACAGTTTTTTAGACAGTGCAATACAGACTCAAAAAGAAATGAAAGGAAAAATTTCAGAAGGACAGATAAAAGCTGTGTTAAAATTGTTGTTCAAAACTGGGATTTGGAAGTGTTCACTTTCGCAATAATTGATATTAGGAAAACAAGAAAGGTAAATAAAGTGCTTGCTTGCAAAAACAGATAACCAGGAAAGTGTCAAAGGGATTTAAATAGAGAAGAAATCTACGGACCACATTTTTTTATTACATTGGTATTTATTGACATTACCACTAGGATTTACTAGCTAGATTTGTATGAATAACAGTAGATTTGATAAATGTGGGTGTAGATTATTTTGAAAAAGGTACACAAATAAGGATATGTAGGGAAAAAACCCACAAACCACCAAGATGAAAAACCCAATTGTACAAAATCTGTCATTAATTTCAAGAAACAACTGGATAGTTTCTTTAGTTATGGGTATATGAGGACAAATATCAATGAGGGAACAGACATCTACTTGCCTGTTACTGATTTGTCACACTCTCCCTCCAGTTTATTAGAAAAAGACATTAACATTTTTCTTAGCTATTTTTCATTAATAGTCCATGATGTATTCATTAATTAAATTATTACATTTAGCAAGTAATGTAATCTTTAATAAAAAATAAATATTTCCTGCTTTTAAATAAGGGCAATATATTTCAGAAAAAGGTTGCATTTTCCCAGCCTGAGTCTGTGTTTCAGTAGTTACTTAAACAGCATCATTCAAGAGTTTTATGTTGTTAAGCTAAATCCTAGTGCCGAAAACATTAGTGGAGCTGCATAATATATGTGATAAGTATTTCCCTGAGAATTATTACAGAGCTCAAGGAGGTCCTTCCTCTTTTACTTGGCTTTCAGAAATTCCAGTAGCGTCCCCTTAACTTTGTAGAGAGAGAAGAAAGTTGAGTTACAGCAACAGATAAGGAGGCCTTCAAGTTTCTAGAGCAGATTTCATTCCTTCCTTGCTAGACAGCTAATGTGAAGAATGATTGCCATCTATAAAACCTCTAATCTGCCCCACCAAGATAAATAAAATGGGGAGCAATCAAAATTTTCAGGATACCCTTCACACTGTATCACCCATGACCAAATTACCTGTTTTCACGAGATTAAACCACACTTTAGTATATTTCTGAAAGGACGTGACAGAAACACACTGTACAGCCAGGGTACAAGGCACTGGTATTTTAGACTTATATAGAGTAAATCTTTAAACTGACATTTTTTCCCTGTCAGAGGAAGGAAATGATGAACCAAGAAATCTGTCTCTGCAATGTGTCAGAGGATGATCCCAAGGGAGAGAAGTATTAGTAGAAAAAGGAGCTTCGCTTTGGTTTCTTAGATATATACAAGTAGCATTGCTAGAGGACAATTTCATGGTCCTATGAAGAAACCTGGGTGGAAAACTCATGTCACAATTAGCAGCAGATGTTCTGTGAATTGCTCAAGTTGCAAGTTTCCAGAGCGTACATGCAAAAATCACAATATCAGCCTTCTCAGTTCCAAGAGTTCAGTGTCACCCTGTTGATTCTCCCTAAAATATGCAAGAGCACATAACTGTCCCTTGTGAATTGCTACTTGTTCCCCAGGGGAGCTCTGTGCCACATGCTGTGTCCCTTCCCCACCAGTCAGAGTGCAGGAATTGCAGCCCTTGGAGAGGCCAGCTGTGATTTTCAGTAGTTCTCTGATGAGATCTCTGTTGCCTGCCTGAAACTCGAGGCAACACAGAGCAGTTCCACTAACAGACCCCAGCTGCACATGGAGAAATCCAAGTGGAGAACATCCTCAGTGGTAGCTCCCAAACCTTGAACTTGCTTCAGCAGCCACCTCCCGTTGCCCTAAAGGCCTGCAGAATGTGTCACTGGCGTGCTCCAACAGCGAGAGGCCGAATCGTCACAGGGAGCCACATGCTGGAGGAAAGGGATTGGAGGAGCTTTGTTTAAAGGAGAGAAAGTGAGGACTTTTATAACAGACTTTCAGCAGCTTTCTTGCATCATTCTGTGCTGGGTTGTTTTGTTTTGTTTTGTTTTTTATTTACTTTGAAGTAAGATGGAGAGTTTCTATGCAGTAAAAGTAACACACTAAAATGGCTGAAATGGTTTTATGAGTAGTTACCTGGCAGTTTTTCTTTTAGTGGGCTGGGCAAAGGGTCTGAAGGTTAGAGAAGAGGAAAGAAAGAATATTAACAGGAAAACTAATAATTTTATTAATCTTACAGGGCTTGGGCTGTAGTGATAGCGTGCACTGAGATATGCAGTACCTACCAAAAGTCATAGTCAGTGGTTAGGAGTAGATAATATTTAACATTTATATAGTGTTACACAGCTTCAAAGAACTATGCAAACATAAATTAATTAATCCTCAGGATTTTAAGATCTCTATTTAGATAGGTAGGTTCCTCTCAGAAAGTTCCGTGTAACACAGATGATTACATCTACTTACAAAATAGGACAAACAACAGCAATAATATCACTGGCTTTGTGATTTAGTTAAGCACTGTTATCCCTCTTTTGCTGATGGAAAAGCTGAGGTTTAGCTATCAGGAAATTTCTGTGAGGCTTGTCAATGAGCGAGCTGAAATTAAATTTTTGGAATGGCCTATCTTTTGACTCTTATTTTCTACCTGCTCAGTAAATCTAAGGAACAATATAATTTAGTGATGTGAGACAGATAAATAAATTTAAATTTAAAAGTTCACAGTTATGATATTTCTTTTCTCATAACATTTCCGTCCCAATACTGTAGTTTCATGACATTTTTTGAAACTTACATCAAAAGTAATGTTGAGGTATGGGAAAAGGTATGGGAAAAGATATGGGAAAAGTGTTCATCATGATATGGTCAGATTCTGACCACTGTCAAAGAACAGACCAGTTTTAAAGGGCCTTATTAATTTATCTATTTGGTGATTTTAAAAATTTCTTTCACTATTTTCCATTGTTTCAGATTTTCAAACACAGCTAACACATACATGTTCAATGAAGTCTGATGTGATACAGAAATGTCCACCAGAGTCTGCAGAGATCCTGTAATAACACTGATCCCACTTAGGAGTTAACTCAGAGGCCTGATGATAATTAAAAATGTCAACATCATTAAATATTTCATTTCTCAAATATGAACGAAGAGGTTGAGTCTCATATTTGCATAATTTACATAACAGCCATCTAATTTTGGTGATTGAATTGATGACACCTGGGATGTCTAAGCTTTTGGTTTTTTCTAGTCCACAAAGTGTCATACCCAGAGAACTTTCTCAAATCCTATCAGTGTATTGAAGTTCCACTACGGGTATTGAAATCAAAAAAATCTGAGAGAACACAATCTTGTTGGGGTTGTTCACACCATTTGTTTCAAGTATGATGGCAGCTGATACGGATGGAGCACAGAGAGATTTTCTCACTTTATTGTTCTCACTTGACTCCAGCTAGGAAGATAAATGGTAATATTGTCAGTCAAAAATATTCTAATATTAAGTTTTCTCTCTCAAGTGGGACCAAATGGTATTATAGCTTTGCATCAATTATCTTATTACTACCTAGCTTTTAAGAACTGTAAATTACTTTTCCAAAATTAACTCAGTTCCACAGAACCAACCATTGTAACTTCCTGTCTTACTTTAATTCATCTTTAATTTACAGAAAAATTTCCCATTGTTAAACCAGAAATAACCAAGCAGTCCATCCAAGAAGACTCTTCATGGTATAGGAAAGTAACTTAAATTGAACTTTTACCACATAATCTAAAATGCTAAATCTTTCAAGGTTTACATTGTAATTGTGTTTCTGGTGTTATCAGCTGGAGTTTTGGGGAGGGAGGTGGCTGAATTTTATTTTACATTAATATTATAATATATAGACTGAGTATTTTGATATTAAGTTCTAAATTGTTTTGTTAGAGTTGCTGCAAAAAATTTAAAAACACTATGGCCTAGGATAATAACTCATGGGAAATTCAGCTGTCATGGGACAAGAGGGGAGGTCTCCTCACAAATTAATAAATAGCTTAAATAGTAGGATTAAGTGATCAGCTTCAACAAAAGTAGAGGTTTAACAGCAGAGTCCCTCAGGGAGCTCTGCTGGGATATCTACTGCTCAACATAAATGATCTAGAAAAAGAAGGGAATAATGAGGTGACTAAGTGTTCTGAAGATACAAAATTCTTTAAAATAATAGTGATGAAAACTGACTGCCAAGAGGTGCAGTAGATTTCAAGGTGTCAGTCAGCTTTGGGACAAGAAGCAAATGAACATCGCTGTTGATAGGAGTAAGATAATGTACATGAAAAGAGGGGAATCCCATAATTATAAATACACAGTGATGGTCACTAACCAAGCTGTTATGATTCAGAAGGGGTATTTAATTGTCACTGCCCATAATCCTGGGAAAACATTACTAGCCCTGCACTCAGTGACAGGCAAAGGCTAAGTAGAATAAGAAAAAGCAGCTAAGGGAAAGAACAGAGAGTAAAAGAGAACATCGTTATGGCATCATGTACAGTTGTGGCACAGCCATATCCTGAATTACAGATTCATTTCGATCTCCTCAGCAAAAATACACGACTGTCAATAAAGGCAGGGGCTAAAAAAACCCCAAAAGTATGGCTTGATCTCAGTACGAAACAAACCCTGACATATTGAATTGGCAAAGTGAACTCCTAGATATTTAAAATCATGAATGGAGAGCAAAGAATGATTATTTATATTTTTTCACATCAAAATTAAGAAACCCAGAGTCAGTAGACAGAAGCATTAATATCAAAATATATACTTTTTCAGTATAATTGTGGAGTTTGTTGCCTTTTGTTGCAATGCTTTAGATCTGCAATGGGCTTGAAATCAGACTAGCCTGCATCATGGAAAAGGGTCCCTGACAGGCTACTCTTACAATGCTAAATTACAGCCTCCACCTCGAATGCAGGGTGAGGAAAGGCAGAAGAAATAACTGCAGAGATGCCACTCTGTCCTTTCTCATGCATCACAAGCAAAAAGATTGGCTAGATGAAAGTTTCAGTCAAAGTGGTTTTCTTATCTTGCATGGTTTCTCTCTAGTTATGGCACTTCTGCTTCTCATCTGTGAAATGGGGCTAAAAATACATACTACTCTTACTTTGGCATGTTAAGATTTGAGATTTCCTGTAATGTCCTTAAAGGTGCATAAGGTACAGAGGTGGCAGGTTTTGTTTGATTGCAAAAATACTCTGACATTTGCTTATGATTAAACGATTTTAAACATCTTCTAAAAAGCTTGGAGGCAGGTTCATCCAGTTATAGTGACTCCTAAGGAGAAATGACTTTGAGTAGAAATTGTATTGGCATGCTCATTCTACACTCCGTCATTTGTGCTTATCGCGGTGAGGGCTGTTAATGCTCTCTTTGGGCCAGCCTCTGCCTACATATGCAGAAATCTATAAAATCACAATTAAACTGCATTTTAGTATAAATACATGGCAAGCATTCTGCTATTCCCAGGACACTTTAACTCAAGCGTTTTTCAGACTCCTGTTTCCCCTGTCCTTAGCACAGAGGTAATGGATGCTGAAGATACGCTCTCTGCTGCTGGAACAACTGCAGCATTTTCCACTGCCTCTTTTTGCAGCAATTGCTCAAATAACTGCCTGGTGAGTTCTTTTCTAACTTGCCTGCTAATGAAGGAGGTGGAGAAAGAAGCCATCGTGTCTGTTACTTGGCATGCAAGCACCACTTTCAAGGGAGTGGTGCCTTGACCTGTGAAAGTAAGATGTCCATATTCCTTCTAAAAGGTGGTTGCTGCAGTCTTTTTCAGAGGTATTCATCTCTGCTAAACATTCTGCTGGTTCTGGAATTCACTCTCTAGGCAGCTTGAAGGCTATTCAACAAAGAGGTTTTCTAATACATCATAATTACACAAACACCTGTGCTGAGCAACCTTGTACTGAGTTACCCAAATTTTTTTCAGCTGTTCACCAATTCTCAGCACTCCTCATCTGCAGTTTGGTGGTCTAATGGCTGAGCATAGGGTGCAGTGAAGTACAGATGGGAATTCCAGATCGCAGACATTTAAGGAAAAGTGCCCAGGTATACCTATTCACATTATTGATTTTGGTATAGTTTTACAATACAATTTGAAACACAAAGCTGCTTATTGTCAGTGTAAGGGAAAAACTAGAACTAGACATATTGTCATTTACAGGTGTTCTTTTCAGATTATGTAAAAGATTTAACAGATTATTTGTTTGACTCAATATACGAATGCCACCCTGCACAGTACTGTGTGCAAAGTGTCTTTTTAAAGATTTTGTTTACTTTTCCAGATTGTTCAGATGGCTTTTAGAGCCATAAAAATTTTAGAACCTCCCAATCTCAAAGCTATTCTTTACCAAAGATATTCCTAGTATCAAATTCTTCTGTGAAGTCATCTTTAAAAATATAAATACTCAACACTAGATTTGAAAGTTCATCACAGCAATTTTTCAGAATGTATTGAATGATCTATTCTGTCTTCAGCCACCATATATAATTCATTTTTAGATGGGCACTGAGATAAATCTTTACCTATGCCTGAACTTCTTTTTAAAACTTGCTAAGAACAACAGCTTAACAAATTAGTATATTCTCAGTTTTTCTCACATTAATATTACCAGGTTTCGTCAACATAGACTAATCAAACACTTTTAATGATATTAACACAGGAGATGTCTTTCTTCACACCAACTTAGAGCTTTTTTTTTTTTTTTTACTGTGGTTCAAAGCGTTTGAAAATCTAAGCCTACTAATGAGTTTAAACATTGGGATTATTTAAAGAACTGGATCTTTCAATTCAGCATCCCTGTCATTTTCTTTTAAGAACAACATTAGTACTGGAAGTCAGAATGTTCAAAATTCTCACAACATTAAAGCAACTAAAAATCTATGTATTGACATAAAGTTTCTGACCTGAAGCTGGTGAGGAATTGGAGAGATTACTCTGCATCATGTTAGAATTTGTGTGAGAATATATATGAGACATTACAGGAATAAAAGGAAACAGACCATCCTGCCCAGATTTCTCTTTACAGCAGTGGATTCCTCCAGAATAAAAGGCCAAAAACAGAGTGAGAATTTTCCAGGCTACTCTTACAACCTCTAACAACACAAAGGATTTCCAATGCTGAGGTGGTCCCTTCATACTTAGCATGCTACATTTGATTTTTTTCACCCAGATTTGTCCAGGTTCTTTTTGAATCCATGAATACATTTAGCATTACTTTTTAGAAGATTATGTATGATCACAAAGACTAGAGGTTTGGCTCAATTTTCTCAGTCTTGGTTTCTAATCTGTTTAGTAAACAATCTGCCTACTACGAATCATGGGGATAGAGAATATCATTACAAAAACCCAAGCTGCTAAACCATGAGGCTGACAAGGGATTAATTCCTTAAAAATTGCTTAAGGCTTGCAGAGGATTTTAACAGTTTGGAATTAAAGACTGATGGAGTGGTTGCAGCCCAGCCACGATGTTCTTTGTCCCAGAATGTGACTTGTGCCAAACAAGCAGCAGTCAGGGAAGGGTGACACAAAGCTAAAGCAGAAGAGGTTTCCTTCTTTAAGGTTTTCTTCTAGAGGTTCAGGTCGCACATAAAGTCAACCTTCCCAACAAAGTAAAAAAAAAAAGGCAAAATATTTCTATCGTGTACTCACTGTACTTAATAAAGACAGGCTTTTTTCATACATGTGGGGGGAACAGAAAACACTGTCCTACTCACTGTCCTGAGAACAATCTCATAATTCCTTTTAGTTTTAGGATGCTGCATTCAGTTTGACTGTTCTCTGCATCCTTTACTTTTCATTGAAGTATTCAGTGACTGTTTTAGTTCCTCCACAAATCCTCTAGAATATCTTTCATAGTTCTTGAAAGCATGTTCTGAAAACACACATGTATTCAGACATAAAGTCAGGAATAAATAACATCAGTCGCAGCACTATCCAACAACAAGATAAAACGATACTCAGTATTGGACTATGGGGGTTTGTTTTGTTGGGGTTTCTTTAAAATACAAGTCTACAACCAGAAATGTTATGATTTTAAATGCATATTTTTAAAGCACAAAATTACTATGCACTGGAAATTTTACGGCATTGACCTAAGAGTTATGTTATTTAAATTAAAATAGCAGTTACCAATCCTTTTTTTTTTTTTTTAATGTGTTTTGTTTACTTATTTTAATCTCATTTTAGCTACTTAGCATCACATGGAAAACACATTTTTTTTTCTGGTAGAATTCTAGTCCAGATACTTAATTTCCAGTTCCACATTACTTTGTAGTAAGATAGCTACACCTGTGAACATCCACCTGAGTAAGTATATATTTTTTCCCTTAAATGCTGAACCTCTTTGAGCACAGTTCTCCTTGCAGATTTGCTCTTCCTCTCAGCTTGCTACTATTTGACTCTTGAATAAATTTGAGGAATCAGCATATGGTGTAAAAATTTTCATGATTAATATTTAATCCAGAATCATTTATAGCATTCAGAAACAGAAATATTCTTCCATTTTATAACTCTCAAAGTGAAATATTTTCGATACCATTAAGTCATTTTCTTTATTTAACCTACACTGTGAATTATCTTATGTCAGTACCAGCATTATATGTACACATAATACACTAAAGAAATGATATTTTCTTATGACAGTAAAACTTTTGGGTTTTGGGGGTTGGCAGGGTATTGTTTATTTGTTTGTTTTTAAACAATGACATAACTCATAAACCAAAAAAGATCTCTTAAACTTTGACACTTCAGTTCATCATCTTGGGTTTGACTGGAAGGCAGTTATTGAAATAGACATGTCCTTTCATTAAGAGAGTGTCCAAAAGTTAATTCATGTGTAACCTGTAATTAGGCTATAAAGATGCTTGTGCTCACATCACAGTAAGGTTTTCTGTAAGAATCCTTCATTTTGTCTCCAATAACTGTCTGAGTTTTAGGGACAGGCCCTTTGTGCTGCTTACCTGTGGGAAAAAAATAAAATTACTTGTTAAGGAGAACACCAGAATTAACTGATGTGTGTGACACACTGAAATTTTCAAATGGAAGAAGCTATAAAAAAATGAAGACATTATAGATATAACAACACTGGTGGACACTGTTTCTTCTTCGATTTTAAATAGTCTTTCTAATCTGACTGAAGGGAAGTGATGATGCTTTTAGCAGCAGATGGGAAAAGACAGACAATAGTATTTTTGAGCAGTACAGCTTGTGCTGCATGCTTGCAGCACAGCTTGTTCCACAGCACTGGGGGCAAATAGTTCTACATCTGAAAGCTCTTCAACCCTTTTGAGGCAATGTGCCAGATCTCCAAAAAATGAGATTTCCTAGGAAGAAATATACTGGGGTGTGGGGGCAGCAGACACAGGTCAAATAATCAAAGACGAGCAGGAAATCTGGATGACTTAACTCTTCTGTAGTGAGAATACCCCAAAGAAACCAGCTAACTACTCTGTGGTAATTTGTATTTATAAATTTTGTCAAAACAAAACATTTCTGACCCCTTTGAAAACAGCACAAATGTTCAAAATAATACAAATGTAACTACAGGGTTACAAAATTGAAGTCTGTGAAAAAATTGTATTGCAAGTTTTCTACCCATAAAAATATCCTTTGATCTAATTATCTTCTGAATCACCAATACTGGCTTATATTTAGCAACAATATTACAAAATATAATCATGCTTTAAAATCTCAAATTTCATACCAACAGACCTTGACTAGTAAAAATTAAAGTACTAGAGGGAACAAACAGTATGTACTTAACTTGAAGTCTATCATAACTTGACAGACATTTCCGTAAGACAGATGTATTAAACACAAACTTAGATTAATTTCTCATGAGGACATAGACACAAAATTAAATAATTCCATCTCATTAAAAGCACTATGCCAAAATAAAAATATGTAGCCACGTCATATTTCAAAAGGTAACAAAATCCTCCTTGTAGAGTCTGCTCTGAACCTACAAGAAATTTAGTAACTTACATTTTTTATAACTATCCTTGCGGAATCATTGCTAAACCATTGCTTACTCTTATTAAAGGGTTCAAACATATTCTGACTTCAACACACTTTCTCCACCATGTCATTTGAGGTAATAGCACACTAATTTATGCCATCTCTCTAAGCAATGCTTTGGCAAGGAAAATTAAAGCTAAGAGAAGTCACCCTCTCATAAGATGCTTTTGAGGAGACTGAAGAACTGGAAGAGATCACATGCAAGGCTGTCTAGGAAAAACAGGGAAGCTGTTTCTTTTAAGTAAAGTTTAGCCGACAAGCTAAGTTTAACAATTTTGCACAAGTCAAATTTTCTATAGAGAGTCCTTGTATTTAAACCAGTAGAATCCAGTATTAAAACTTGTATTTAAACCAGTAATTAACAACCTGTTAAATATAGGCTGTCTTTTCAGTGGCCTTTGATTGATCAACATATTTGAAGCTGCACCGTTGTGGGTTTTTTTAACTGTTAGACAAATGTGTAAAGTACCTCAGAAAAAAATTGGGAAGAATTCAATCTACACAACAATGACATTAAGTGCTTCTGTATTTCTAAAGCAGGGGTTATAAATATTAGAGTTATAATTCCTTTATTAGTCATTAATTGCTGTTAAATTAGTATCCAATTATTAAACAACTGTCTTTAATAATTATCATTAGTAACTAAACTATTAAATTTTGATAAAATTCTGGCTTGCTTGTTTTCCACACCTTTGCAAGACTGTATCAGAGTGGAGTAATTGCTTGCACAGGACTCAATTACAAGTTCTGAATCAGATGCAATGATTGTGAGGAAACATCAAATAGCATATGTTTGCATTTCTTACATTCAAATTTTTAAAAAAAATTTAACGTTTGGATCTTAATAAAAATTATTCTGAAATACCTAATTAATATGCACTGGGTTTCACTCATGGAATTCAAAACACAGCGGAAAATATAACAGCCTTTCTAGAAGTGAGAAAAGCGTGGGATGGCATAGGAAGGATATACTGAACACTACCCATAGCTTGGGAGGAGAAACAACCAAATATAACCATGAGTGCTAGTTCAGAAGTTTGTACTTCAGAGCGTACCGCCTCTTCCAGTGACGTACTAGTTCCTTTTCAATGGAAGATTTGTAGTGCGGGATCAGCATCATGTCTTTCTGAACTGTGACTCCGGATCAAATCAAACATTAGTTGAAAGAGATCACGTTGTACTGAAAGGAGCTAAAAATGCAGTTTTCAGTTTTCAGGGGTTTTTTGTGGTTGTTGTTTGGGTGTTTAAAGGTCTAAAAATTCATTAGAAACAAATACGTGCTTTAGTGACTAAGATAATTCTGCCTTCAGTTATGGCAAAGGAAAAGCTCTGCAAACTGGAAGTTATGATGAATAACTTTGTAACCACTGGCACTTAAATCTCTCGTGAGTGAACAGTACCTCTAGCAGTTAATAAGGGGTAGATCTTGGAGAAGGCCTGCTAGTAATGAGTAAAACTTATTGACAAAAGTTATGGATGTGGTTCCTATCCCTGTATTTTGGTACCACAGTCACAATAAATTTAGTTCCAAATTCTTTACTAAATGACCTGCAAAGCACAATTTGGTGTATTCTGCTTCTATGAACAAAAAGGTGAAAAATAGTTGCAAAATTAATTGTTTGAAGCAACTAGACTTATCTTTCCTTTAACTGTAAGCACAATAAACAGCCATTATAGCCCCTCATTAACACATTAATAGTATTTATTAGTTTTATATATCACTACACAAAAATATTGCCTGTTTTATATTGTTTTGTTAGTGCAATGTTTATTCCCCATATCTTCACTTACAAAATATAAACGTATTTTACCAGTACATTGTATTTTATCTATGCAGTGGAGACATTTTATTGAACGCAGGTATAAACTTTATTTCTTTTGTTGTTTATGGCTTTAGAAATAGTTGATATCAAACTTGGAAGCTGAATTTTAGGTGCATACACAAAGTCCTTCCATTACTTTCCTTTCTAGTTCAACATTTTCACTTGTTCAATGTAGTACAGAAGACAAATGAAATGACACCACACAAAGGCAAAAAGAAAGGAAGAAAATTAAAATTAATTAAGCAACATTTCAGTGTCTGTTAAAGTAGCCACAAATGGGAATATTTTATTTCGAAGCAATGTTTAAATTTATTTGCAAAGAGTTTCAGTCATTCAATAGCAGGAAATTAACACAGAGGGAGCCTGGATGCAGCTCTGAAGAATTAAACAGTTCTTTCTGCCAAACAACTCTGTGTTTATAGTCACACTTGAAAATTGTCTTGCTGAAGTTCATAAGGAATCACAAGATGAAAATGTAAACCCTCAAGTGTGTCAGACACACTAAGTAATGCTGTAATGACAGATTATATTTTCAAACTAAGCTCGTTTCTTTAGCCCTTACAATTTAAACTTACTAGAGGTATGTAATTTCAGAGATGTAAAGTACAAAAGAAACCTCAGTTGGGCAATTAGATTCATACAGAGTAGTATTTACAGCTATTGAAATATTGACCCTCTGCAGTTTAGCTTCTCATATACTTTGGCTGATTCAGGAATTAGCTATTGCATAATTTATCAGTCATGATTAAGATTTTCACAGATGCTGAGGAGATTTAGTCGCATTTAGTTCCCTTGCATTGAGATGTATGTCTGAAATTCCTTAAATAGCATTAAAAACAATTTTTAAAAATCTATCAATACTTAATTTATACATATGCAATAGTCCAAACAAAAAAATGTGAATAGATGAAAACATCACACTCATTTGCACTTTCTTTTGTACACATACATTCTTCTTCTGTACAATTGTATTTATTTTATGGTATAAAGGTTAGGTACTACCTACTACAATATAATTAGATTCCTGAAGAGCTGGGTTATTTTTTAATTAAATCTCTTAATGATATGCACAAAGCAAGCACAAACACTTATCACGTTATTGAAGGGAGGTTCAGGGAGCAGATTCTCCCTCTCTACTCAGCCCTGGTGAGGCCACACCTCAAGAATTGTGTTCAGTTCTGGTCTCCACAGTTCAAGAAAGGCAAGGAGCTACTGGAGCAGGTCCAGAGGAGGCCACAAAAATTATTAAAGGACTGGAGTATCTCTCTTATGAGGAGAGACTGTGGGAGCTGGGCCTGTTCAGTCTGGAGAAGAGAAGCCTGAGAGGGGATTGCATCAATGCCCATAAATATCTCAAAGGCGGATGCCAAGAGGATGGTGCCTGACTTTTCAGTGGTGCCCAGAGACAGGATGGGCAGTAACAGCCATAAAATATACCCAAGATGCTTCACCTCAACACGAGAAAGAACTTCTTTACTTTGAGAGTGGGAGAGCACTGGAATGAGCTACCCAGGGTAGTTATGGGGTCTCGCACTCTGGAGACATTCAAACCCACCAGGACACACTCCTGTGTCACCTGCTCGAAGCGACTCTGCCTTGGCGGAGGGATTGGGCTGGATGATCTCCGGAGGCCCCTTCCAACCCCAGCTATTCTGTGACTCAGCTTCTGAGTGTTGAAGTGAAACAAAGATGGACTCTATTCGGAAGGCACGAACCCGAGTTTGTAAAATCAGCAACGTTTAACTACCTGGTGTATAGCTCTGAGGCCTCAGGTACCACTACATGGTAATTGCACGTTTGGAGTACTGACGTGTGAATTACTCTGCACGGACCATCATCATAACAAAGTGGAGTTTGACTATCATGTGGATAAGCGGCATCTGTAATAAAATCAATAAGAACATGGTGAGTTTCATTTTACATGAGGTATTTTTGCAGTGCTATCAGCAATTGTTCAAGCACTATGGTTTCCAGAAGGACCACTTACAGGAAGCACAACAAGCTCCGCTGCCGTGAACAAAGAGAGAGTGCATTTGACTTTCCAACTCAAAAGCAATTTTTCTAATGAATTACTCCAAATGGGAAGCAATGAAATTACACCAAATGAAAAGAACAAACAGAAAATTAACGTGACTTGCAATCTGCTGTTGCAAAACAAAAAATATGACTGATAAAATATATATAATTTTAAATGTAAGTTGCATGTACTCTAGCTATGTACACAAAATGTGTGTAAATTTATATTGTTCAAATTTATTATAAATTGGTCTAATAATATTTTATTTGCTCTTCATATATTTTCACAGTTTAAAAAATTAACCATATCCTTGACCAGGATAAAGTCAAGACATTTTTCACAAAGAAAATTTGCAGAGAATCCCATCCTAAATTAACTTCAAATTTAGTATATCACCAAAAACATATGTACCGAAACAGTGATGTTCATTTTTGCTAACTTTAAAAATCAATATAAAATGTACAGTTTAAGCTACTTGGCCAGAATTCAGGTCTTCAGCAGAAAGACTCTGTTTGCACAATTCTCCCCACCCTTCAGAACTGAAGAAATACCTCTCTCCCCTGATTAAAAAAGAAACTCAAATTAAGCCATTTTAGTTCTCACGTAAGTTTTACTTCTTAAGATTCCTTATTTACATTTTTCCTCCTCATGAATTTCAGAGACATTCCTCAAATTTTAATTATTGTAAACCTGGCTTTATAGGTAATTAAAAATAATATCTCTGAAAAAATTGTTTCTGGACCTCTCAGATAAGCCAGGGGAATCAATGATTCTACCTGTAAGTTCGGACTGTGCTACTGGATCCTCATTTTTGTACGTATCTTCAATTCTCACTTTCCATGTTTCCATTAATGAGCCAAGAGTCATAATTTTAGCCAGAAAAAGGAGTTACTTTTCATGCATTTCTTTGAAATCTCTGAAAGTACAATGATAGATAAAAGTTTGGGGAATTAAATCTCCCCATTTCTTGAGACCATCCCTGCATTCCAGTTTAGTTTTGGTTTCCAGGTATTACTGCTTATCTAATATTTATAACATTTTCTGGATGCCTGAATGTCTATAGAAATTCTTTTTTTTTAGCATTGTTTCAAACATTTTTCTTTTTCCTAAATTAATTGACAATGAAATGACCACGGGTGTGCAAATCCATGTTTCAAGAAAACAATAAAAGTGAAGCTACAATAATAGTCCTATAACAAATTTCCAATCAATAAACCACTTTTCTTCCAAGTAAGCATTAGCACTAAACTGGCACAGCCTTTATAGTTTTTTTATTATAGCTATAACCCTTTTAACTAAGGCTTATTATTTGTTCTTAGTTGACCATTTCTTCCTCCGTGTCAGTAGAGACAATTTTTTATTGTGACCAGAGAATATCTCATATACAAGAAATACCTAATAGGAGAAGCTTTAGACGCAGATTTGTTTCATTTAAAAATATTCGGTTTTCAGTTTTTTAACAGATTCACCGGTATAATTGTCATAACAAGAAAAAGTAACCTCAAAAATTGACAGGCTTGGGGCATCGGCCACCTCTCTATCCTGGAAGCCTGTTCCAGTGTTTGACTATTTTCTCTCTAAAGAAATGTTTCCTCCCGTCCAGTCTGAGCCTTCCCTGAAACAACTTTGAGCTCTTCCCACCTAAGGCTCCTAATACAGAGTATATCAGGAGACACTGAAATTGGAATTTTTCTCTGCATGGTTGGTTGACTATCAACGGGGCTTGGGAAGGGGAGGGAACAGTGGTGACATTTTGTTGGGGAGGTTATTATTTGTTTTTAAAAAGGTGGCCATTAACAAAATTGTAGGGCAGATTTACTTGGCATGGAATAAATGTGAAGGGATAGCATTTCTGTGAACAAGACTTTTAGCTAAAAGATGTTATTTGTCTTTGAACATGTGTTCAGTTAAATAAAAAGTAGAAAGTGGATGACAATGTGTCCTTGGTGTTGTTCAATAACATTATTACTGGCCTGTAGTACATTAAAATAAAAAAGTCAAACAAAAACAAGGAACATGTCAGCCTTTTTCATAACAGTGATCTTTTTTCCTCTGTGGGCCAATTGCCCTATCTTCCCCTCTTTGTCCTTCCCCAAAAGGGATACTATGAAAGAAATCATGATACTACAATTTTATTCCAAGTATGCTTTTTTTTTTTAGCACTTCTATGTGATTAGCCTAAGGGGTGTTTTCACACATGCCATGAAAGGCAAATTCTACAAGGACAATAACAAAAATACTGCTAATTTTGAGGATTTAATTTCCTTCATCTTAAAAGACAAATCTCCTACCCAAATAGCAGTCACATATCCATACACCATTCTGAAAGCCCCACAAAAGTAATTTGAAAAATCCACTAAAAATGTTGTGCTAAAAGGGTGCAGTTCTATGCCCCATCATTTACATCCCCCCAACCAATTATAAGTAATAGAAAACTAAAAGGGCAACAGAAATCTTAAGGTGTCTAAATGTTAAACTTGTATATTTTTTCATAAAAAATATAAATGGACATATATTTTACTATCCCATGCTAGGGCAGATGTGATTTCCCATAAGTAACACTGCTTGTCAGTTTTTCTTACTTAAAAATTAAAAAGATAAATACATATTTCCTCTACTGATTTACTATTAAATTAAGAACAACCACCCAACAAACAGCTATTCATGTTAATCTGAGTCTTTGTTCTTATCATTTATTTATGAAAGAATTCGTAATCATGTCATTCTCTAGCTGGATTTTATAATTTGTTTCCAAGTTTTTATTTTGAGATAAAAAGAACGAAATTGTTACGAGAAAACTAAACAACAACGGCAATGCCTTCCACAACTACCAATTTGCCAAAATAACTATGTAAATCTCAAAAGGTGTCCACATTGTACTGTCAAAATCATCAAAATACATTGAGATTTCAAGAAAATTTTGGTTTGGTTTTTAATTTTAAGCAAAACATTTCACTTTGTTTGAAGATTTGAGCTCATTTTCAAAGAAGACGAGGCTGGTTTAGACATCAGGCTCTAATTCTCTGAATTCAGGATGCTTTGAAAGAAAAAACACTAAATATAGAAATACCATTGTTTTGCTGTACTTCAGCCCAAAAATTCTATATCGTCACGATGACATCTGTTTTTCATGGCTGAACCTGTTTTCAGTGAGGTCCATACTTAAATACTCTCACATTACTCCACAGAAAAGAGAACTGGAAGTTAAAGATGCGCCTGGAATTCAGGATGCTCACCTTCTTGGAAATAAGGAATTCATTATTTATATAATATTCCATTAAATAAGAGGAAGAAAGCCTGATAGCATAACTAATCACATATTATGCAGCACAGAAAAATTTGATATCGAGATATACGCCTTGCTAAGGCTACTTTCCCAGCCATTATCCAATCCATTATGGCTTTACAGTTTCATCATGAGGAAGGCAGTCACTTATTGGCTTTACATTTATAGGGCTCCATGAGGATAGGAGTCACTCTTACTGGCTCTGGGGGAATATTCTGAGTGATATTCCCTGGCAAAAGCAGGGAGTGAATGCCCAAGGTATTTCAATTGTATAAAGCAGCGAGAGCTTTCCAGGTGGAAACCGTGGTTCAAACAATCTATGGCTCATTTTAGCCTTTGTATTAAGGTTAGAGGAGGTGCATTCAATTATTAGAATTTTAAGAAACAGAAATCTGGAGTGCATCAGTCAGCTAGTAAAAATAACATGGGTAAAAGTCCCTGTGTATTCCAAACTCTCCACAGCTGAAACTATAATTTTCATTATACAATTAAAAAGAATGTTAATATTGAGGGTCAAAAGACATAGTCTTTCTCCACTAAACTGTCACAAAAATTTGACCAAAATAAGAGAACCTTCATTCTATTTAAAGATTATTAAAATAATTTTTCTATTAATATAAAGTATTGGAAAACATTGAAATATTTATTTTTCTGAATGCTGGCCATGAAGAAGAAAGTGGAACAAATATTTTAGAACCAACAAGCCTGTAGGAATTTACATGAGCTCCTGGACTGTATAATCATATATATATGTATAAGTTATAAGAAGTTCTATCAAAGTGAAACCTGAGGGAATCTCCTCAGAGGAAAAAAAATCCCAGAGACAGAATTAATTTAACACACAGTGAAAAAAACACTTTATATAAATAAGGAGTGTGTGGTTTTTAGTTAATATGAATGCAGAAGTCTTGGATTTAGGTGCCCTACTCTTAAAACATAAGAACTTTCAGGCTCAACAAGGACCATGACCCATTCACAGTAACTGCTACCCTGTTATGTACTCACTTTAGCTGCTGCAGAGAACTCACTACACAGGAACAGACTAGGCATAAACTCTCCATTAATTCCACATCTCAAAGCTAGAAACAGTTTCATGCCTCTCTTCTCCCTCTTCTTTCCACTGAGTGGAAAGGCAAACTACAGTAACCACAATGATAAATTATTTTTTGTTGTGCTCTCTGCACTAAATCTTTTAAAATGCTAGAGTTCTGAGGCCTTTTGCTGTCTCTTGCCATGCACACCAAATTAGCAAATTTCCTTTCTTAACAGCTGCTATCATAGCCATAATCTGACCTTGGAAATTAAGTGAATAAAATACTCATTAAAAAAATGAGATTCCTACATGGGTCATTCATTTTTACTGTAATCTTGCTATAATATTGGAGCTGACTTTAGATTGCCAGTCCTGTTAATGCTCAACGTCTTGCAAACAATTATAACACTCAATATTATTGATGAAATTATATACTTAATGTAGATTTGATATCGGCATTGCGGTTCCTTTAGGAAGTCCTCAAAAAATACCCTTTTCTAGAAAAATCGGCATAAAAAAGCCTAAAACATGAAGACCTGTTTTTTAAGTCAGACTGCTATCAAACTGCTGAAGGATGACTCCTATAATAAATTCCCATCTAAATCCATGCTGACATTTTTAAAATTGAATGCCACAAATTCACCTAAAAAAAATTAATGTGTCATTCATTAACCTAGGTATCAACAAGCAATAATTTTAGGAAAAAAAAATTAGGAGCTTCTGTAGAACTTCTGTCAGTATCCGAGTTCTCTGCAATCCTAGTGATAGAGGGGGAAAAAATTGAAAGATTCTGTCTAACCATGAAGCAATTTGATCTAATATAGAAGTGCTCGGGTACAACTGAAGAACAATTCCATTCATCCTGCTAATAGAAACAGACTAGATTTTCATCCATATCTGTGGTAAGGACATGAAATAGATGAAAAAATCTCAGAGAAGGTCATAGTCATGAACAGATAATAAAGCAAAACCGCTGTCTTCTAAGGGCCGAGGCTTTCAGCAATAATGAAAAACTGGCAGCTGGACCAGTGCTACAAGAGCCAAAAGGTTTTGTGGGGATAGCAAACAAAAGTGGAGAATAAAGGCATGAAAGCAAAAGTTTGCTGAATACTGATTTAAAAGAAACTGATCACTTCCATTGTTGCCTCAAGACTCTACGTGCAACACATTTACTGAAGCAAGAATGTTTTAAGGAGCCATTAATTTACCTACTCTCTTAAAAAAAACAAGGATCCAATGTTCATCTGTTCAGGTGTCCTGGAAAGTATTTATCCCTTTCTCATATGAAATAAGAGGAGTGTCTAGAGCTGTCTAGATAATTTCTCTCAGTGTTTTTAGAAAACTCCAACTGTAATTTTGTGGTGGCTGAGTCCTCTTGTAAAAATGCGCAGTATCCCACTGGACAATAAAAAAAAAAATCAGTTACCAAACAGAATCTAAACTAACACTGGAAAGATACAGAGCGAGCTTTGAATTTTATATATCAACAGATGCTACGCTGAGAGGAGAAAAAAGTAAAGGAAGTAGGCAAGGACAAAATGAAATAATACAGACTTGGGTTATAGAAAAGACAGAAGTGAAGAGAACTTTGTTGAAAGAAAGCTGAAGAGGTTTTATTCACAATAAGTAAGCAACATGCACGAAGAGGTGATAAAGAGGATATGGAAGTCCTTGATGAGAAAGAAAAAAAGAAGTTGTAAAAAGAAAGAAACAGCATGGTCTTTCCTCCTCTCATTTCTTGAGGACATTTTATACTATCAGTTTACATCTTCTGTTGCGCTTGAAGGAAAAATAAGCCATGAATTAAAGAAGAACGATATTTCAACATTTAAATTATTCATAATCAAGGTGAAGAGAGGATAAGTACAATAGGCATGAGTGATATTTTGGTTGAGAGATGATAAAAAGAACTTAGAACAAACAGCCCTTATTCAGCGAATCTGGTAGGCACATATTTATTAAATTCTTTCACAAGCCAAGAAAACTCTTCCATATGTATTTGTAATGGCTGCATAATTTGTGTATGCTTGTACATACTTCAGAAGGTTCAGAATGAAGTTTGAATTCTTAAATGACGTAGACACTTAACCGTCTGATGGGTTTGACACTTCTAGATTTACCAGGATGTCTATAAAAATTACAGAAATGAGAGAAAGCACAGATATGCACAGATAGGAGGAAAGGAAGGGAGCTACAGTTGCCCTGTGCCATATAAACAGAAGGACCAACTTTGTTTCTTTTTATAATGTATAACTAATGAATATTTAAATAATGATACTATATACCACCTCCAATCCACGACTTTACTTGAGCCTTTAGAACCTTCAACATCTGCTAGAGCAATGTCACACAATTTGACCATTATCTGATAGCTGAAAAAAAAATATTTGCAAGATCACAAAGCAAGGGAAGGGGAAAAAAAACACACAGTAAGGAAACTGCAAGCTAAGTCATTTGACAAAAATGGCCATGTTAAGTATTTGGAATATATTCTTTTAGGGGAAAATCCACACCTACACACTGGATTCAAAAAATCTGTATTTGCAGCCAGGCCTAGAATATAACATAACAAATGCTCTTAAAAACAACAACGGTATCCAACAAATGACACAGAAGACTGATGGCACTCCTAAATTGCCAATAAATTCCCTATTCTAAATAATGCATAGGATATGGTGCCTTGCACAAGCTATCTGATAACTTTTAGGGAATGGCAAATTGATTAGTTTTTGATAATATTGATTCTTACTATTTTGCTTCACTTTGAGGAAATCTGATCTGCAATAGCAAAATATACTTCTCATAGAGGTTGAACTGGTGACAATGGACTTTTCAATAGCCAGGTAGAACAGGGACAGCCTATAAACTGACACAGCCCATCTGTGAGGGGGACTGGCTACTCAAATGCATGTCAAAAAGGAGTAACCGGGAGAACAAGAATCAGCGGATGTCAGGAAACCACCAATCCTCAGCCAGTCTTTATTAAACATGCCAGGTCAAAGTTTAGACCTAGTAAAAGAGTGCTGATCAGAAAAAAGGGGATTCACTATTAACTTAGTTTTCAATAAGTAAAGGACTTGCAAAGCTCAGTAACACATGAAGGTTCATGAAAATTAGGATTGGGACATGGCAGGCAGATTGATTTCCATGTACAGAACATATGTCATATTCTTATCATTGCATGTTATCTCCAACACTGGACACTGGGGGCATGAGTATCCTGCATAAATAGTGGTGATTTTTTTCCCCTTCCTATTTATAAATGTGTAAATACTTCTGCCTCAAAGGAAATTGAATAGGAAGTTTTAAGTAGACAAACAGAAACAAAAATTATTAAGGGGACATCTAGAGTACATGCCATATCTAAAACACACTTAAACTAAATCGTGAATGCAGAAACAAACCCAAAATTAATATTATTTGACAAGTTATCAGCCCAAGACAACCTTGAGTGTGTTTGGCACAGACTTGGATAAAGCTTTCCTAACTGCTTTACAACAATATTTACTTCTAGGAGCACCTTGTGCAGAGTTGATTCAAACAAATCTCCAAGACATTTTAATGACTATTAAACAGCTATTATGGGACATTTGTAGTCAGGGGATTTTTCTGTATTTAAAAAAGTCGGGATAAATCCATCATGTGCTAAGATAAAACGCATAACTTTGGTGTGTTAAATCCCTGTGTGGAAGTACTAGCTAGAAAATAATTCAGTTCATGATGCACGCATTTGCTCATTTGTCTCAACTTCCCCACATTTCAGATTCTACTGCTTACTGAAGAGGTAAAAGAGAAGTAATCTCTATTGTAATAATTGGATTTTTTAAGGCAAAGCAGTCTAAAACTTTCCCTTAATGGAGAAAAAAAATAATGTTTGCAATTTACAACATATCTGTGATACCTGTTCTGGGATTTCGATACAGGAACTGTGAAACAGAAATTACCACATTTATAAATTTATTTGATATTATTACTAGAATAAGTTTTGAAAGTGTTATCTTAACCTTTTGTTAAAAATCTAATTTCTGAACATTTTGTCCCTGTAAACCAACAAAACATGTTTGGGGGGGGAATAACAAAAAAAACCCCAAATGGGCGGGGGCAAGGGGGACATGTAGTTTAAGAAAAAATATTGGAAACTTAAGTCTTCACGCTGTTTCACTCTCTGGAAAGCAGTTGTTTCATACTGAATCTGCAAAGATATTTAAAAATTAAATATCACAGATAAGAATAAACGGCGCTAGGCGGTTTTTGCCAAGATAGCCTCTTCTGAACTGAATGCGTGCTATAATCTAAAGTGGAATTCCTCCAGATCTTTACAGAAGTTCAGCCATTTCCAAACACTTTGGTAGATAAACTTAGAAGAAAAAATAGAAAATCAAAAGCCTAACTTTCACACAAAAGAAAAAATTTCAGGGAGGTGGGGGAGAAATTCACCTTTATTCTTCACACCGTATTTATGAATTATACTGATACATTGCATACTTGACAAGATAAAAAGAAAGGAGAGAAAAGAGAGAGAAAAGAAAGAAGCAGAGTAAATTCTAAGGAAGCTCTAATGTATAAAAGCCATAAATCAGTTAGAGATCCATTGGTTCTGTGCAGAACCCATCAGGTGCCCCTCCACATTCTCTGGACTGATTTAAGAGTTAGATAACAGCTCGATATTTCACCCCACCAGTGCAGAGTCTTAGGTTGTAAAAATTCTTCATTTCTTTGAAGTCATTAGATTTGTCCTGTTTAAACCCCACTGCAAACCCATCTACTGCTCTTCCATGTAACAGAAAACAGAGAAGGCACGTAACTCCAGTTGTAAGGGGAAATGGGCTTTAGGTCACTAATTCCTTTGAGTTTGTCCACAGTATTAATATATTGAACAAACTTGTACTAACTAATCAAATAAAACTCTTAAATTGTATAAGCATAGGCCACATCTTCTATTTCAAGCACTGGCACTTCAACAGTTTGTCTTAAGCCAAAGCCGATGAAGACAAGAGCAAAGAAGCAAAGTCTGATGAGTTGCAAGTCTTGTCATATGCAGGGTTTTGATATTTTTAAAACATTTTTTTAAAGATCTATTTCCAGAAAACACTCTTTACTCAAAATGTCTCACCTCTTCCATGGCACTGGTTTAGTGTGGGCCCCAGGTACAGGTGAGTGATTAGAGACCAACACTGCTGCACTTCAGGTAAGACATCCACCCTCTCATGGAATTTCATTAAAAGTCAAGAAGTAATGAGGCATCTGCACCAATCCCCACCTTTTCAAAAAAACCTGACATTTTTTCAAGTTCTTTACGGAGTCATGAATGAAAAATAAAGACTGAAAATTAGAAATCAAAATTTTTGCTGCAATATGTTAAACTTCCAAAGTTAGATATGTTAGACTTCCAAGAAAGGCCTACAGCTACCCAGTATTGAGGCTCTGATTTGATCACATTTTACATGGCTAACATATACCACTGTGAGAAATTGCAAAGTGTTTATTTGTAGCCGAAGGTCCTCACTTTTCTGTTGTGGACATATGCAGGATGCGCAGTAACATTAACACAGAAGGATTTTTTTTTTCTCCTTGCACAAGGGAGTAACAGCAATAGATTTTCAAAACTCAAACTGTAGACAATTATATTATATAATAAATAATCATATATTGTCTGAGATCTACAGTTAACTTGATTTACAACACTTGGTACAAAATGTGAATTTTTACTAGCAAAAATATTTTGATAAATGGAGTATTTAAGTGTAAATTAATTTCATTCAGAAAGCACAGTTTGTTCCCTTGTTTAGTTTCAGAGTTGCACTAAAGAAACAGTAACCTTGAACATACAACTTGAGCATCAGAGATGGCCTTCATGTGTCTGTTATCCTTTCCTGACATTACAAATAAAAACATAACACATTTGCATTTCTTTGTCTTGCCATGCTTCTGAAGAGTAATGTACACTCAGGCAAAAATTAAATGCAGAAAAAATCCATTGGAAACACTGCTGAAAGAAGGCAAGCTGAAGAGATTATGGCACTTTGCTTAGGGAGGGTTCTGCCTTTGCATTTTTAAACTGGCCTAACTTTAGACTTTTTAGAGTGCTATTGACAGGGCTACCTGAAAAGGATACCTCAAAGAAAAAATGGTGCTATAATATCCATGATGCGTAAGATTTCCTTTTTGAATTATATTAAATACCATAGACATGAGCAATTTGTGGTTCAGTTTCCATGCTTCAAGGTCTGTTTTATTTGTTGGAATAAATGGTTTGTGAACTTTTGAGTTTTAGAAGAGGAAAGTAAAGAAAACATTCTTTTTTTGACACAGGAGTTCTCCTGCTTTCTCCCCAGTAGTTTTTTCGTGAAGCATCTCAAATGCTGTTACACAGGTGCTGAGTTTGATCAAGCATTTGACATAACTTAAGCAAATGGGGTTATGGATGACAGAGAGCTGAACTGGTTGGCCTCCTTTGAAGGAAGAGGGGTGTGTCTTGATTGATAGCAAGATATCTCTAGACATTGCTAAAATAAACACAAAATGCTGGTACTCACATGAGTGTTATTTATTGTTAAACTACAGCGAAGAACTGAAATCTCCACACAGAAGATACTCCAAAAATGCAAATGAGAAAGTATATCTGCATTTATATAAATAATGAATAGATGTATAATGTTTCAAAGACAATACGTTTCACTGTTAACTGTTAATAAAAACATTTTCACTTCCTACAAATATGTGTTAAACAGGGCTTTTGGTAATTTTTTTTGTTGTTGTTGTGAGTCTTTTGGCCATCAAAACAACAATTCCCCATAGCCTCCAAACACAAAGGCGGATTAATTGTACTAACCAGTGTTACAAAACGGGCCTAGGCTAAACTAACAAATACCTTTACTTTTAAGTTCTTGTTCCCACACAGATACAACCTCTGGGTATTCCAGTGGAAGTGCTAAACGCTTCATATGCTTGACAGCCGGCCAGTCTCTTTTCTATTGTACTGAAGTATAAAGAAATTCACACTGCTGGGAGGCACAGCGCCTTAGAGTCACTACATTTTTTCCTCTTCAGAACCCTTTTTTTCCTAAATGTTTAATGCACGTAGTATTTGCGAATGATGTTGGTCTGCTGGACGAGATCTATTTTATTTATGGAACCATAGAGTTTAAATCATGGCAGTACTGTCTCCCCTAACCTGTTATTTCAAACCAATCCAGGTGGCCTGAGGAATTAGTTTTATCTCCAAAATCTGTTCAGTTGTTTTGCCTGATGTTGCCATCTCTGGTGCTGTACAGTCCCCTTTGTGCTGTTGAAAAATTTGTACACTGACATTGCCTAGAACTAAGCCTACTTTATTTTCGAGTATGAACAATAAATGTTCAAAAGGCATCTCAACATGGCACTGGGGTACATGGTTTGGACTTGAAGATCTTAGAGGTCTTTTCCAGCTTTTATGATTGTGTGATTCTAATAAAGTTTTGGTTTCTGATAGGTCTTGTTACTTACTATTTTGTGGTCAATCATNCTAAAGAAACAGTAACCTTGAACATACAACTTGAGCATCAGAGATGGCCTTCATGTGTCTGTTATCCTTTCCTGACATTACAAATAAAAACATAACACATTTGCATTTCTTTGTCTTGCCATGCTTCTGAAGAGTAATGTACACTCAGGCAAAAATTAAATGCAGAAAAAATCCATTGGAAACACTGCTGAAAGAAGGCAAGCTGAAGAGATTATGGCACTTTGCTTAGGGAGGGTTCTGCCTTTGCATTTTTAAACTGGCCTAACTTTAGACTTTTTAGAGTGCTATTGACAGGGCTACCTGAAAAGGATACCTCAAAGAAAAAATGGTGCTATAATATCCATGATGTGTAAGATTTCCTTTTTGAATTATATTAAATACCATAGACATGAGCAATTTGTGGTTCAGTTTCCATGCTTCAAGGTCTATTTTATTTGTTGGAATAAATGGTTTGTGAACTTTTGAGTTTTAGAAGAGGAAAGTAAAGAAAACATTCTTTTTTTGACACAGGAGTTCTCCTGCTTTCTCCCCAGTAGTTTTTTCGTGAAGCATCTCAAATGCTGTTACACAGGTGCTGAGTTTGATCAAGCATTTGACATAACTTAAGCAAATGGGGTTATGGATGACAGAGAGCTGAACTGGTTGGCCTCCTTTGAAGGAAGAGGGGTGTGTCTTGATTGATAGCAAGATATCTCTAGACATTGCTAAAATAAACACAAATAAAATGCTGGTACTCACATGAGTGTTATTTATTGTTAAACTACAGTGAAGAACCGAAATCTCCACATAGAAGATACTCCAAAAATGCAAATGAGAAAGTATATCTGCATTTATATATTTATATAAATAATGAATAGATGTATATGTTTCAAAGACAATACGTTTCACTGTTAATAAAAACATTTTCACTTCCTACAAATATGTGTTAAACAGGGCTTTTGGTAATTTTTTTTGTTGTTGTTGTGAGTCTTTTGGCCATCAAAACAACAATTCCCCATAGCCTCCAAACACAAAGGCGGATTAATTGTACTAACCAGTGTTACAAAACGGGCCTAGGCTAAACTAACAAATACCTTTACTTTTAAGTTCTTGTTCCCACACAGATACAACCTCTGCGTATTCCAGTGGAAGTGCTAAACGCTTCATATGCTTGACAGCCGGCCAGTCTCTTTTCTATTGTACTGAAGTATAAAGAAATTCACACTGCTGGGAGGCACAGCGCCTTAGAGTCACTACATTTTTTCCTCTTCAGAACCCTTTTTTTCCTAAATGTTTAATGCACGTAGTATTTGCGAATGATGTTGGTCTGCTGGACGAGATCTATTTTATTTATGGAACCATAGAGTTTAAATCATGGCAGTACTGTCTCCCCTAACCTGTTATTTCAAACCAATCCAGGTGGCCTGAGGAATTAGTTTTATCTCCAAAATCTGTTCAGTTGTTTTGCCTGATGTTGCCATCTCTGGTGCTGTACAGTCCCCTTTGTGCTGTTGAAAAATTTGTACACTGACATTGCCTAGAACTAAGCCTACTTTATTTTCGAGTATGAACAATAAATGTTCAAAAGGCATCTCAACATGGCACTGGGGTACATGGTTTGGACTTGAAGATCTTAGAGGTCTTTTCCAGCTTTTATGATTGTGTGATTCTAATAAAGTTTTGGTTTCTGATAGGTCTTGTTACTTACTATTTTGTGGTCAATCATACCTGAAGCTACCGCAGTACTGACCACATTACATGGACTCTACATATGCTCTCCAGTCAAAGACCACCCAGCTCCAAAAAACAACCTTTTCCTGGAATTTTAGCCAACAGATAAACAGGAAAGTGTCTGTAAGTCAGCTCGGCATTCCAGTATTTCACCAGTTCATCTGCCATTAATTTCACCAAACCCAACCATATAGACTGAAACTGATTATGCCAGTGTTAGCTTCAGACTGTGGATTTTCAGAAAACATAATTTAAACCAGTTTGGCAGTTCCTCAAAAGAAGAAACCAAGTGCTTCTGCATGTGTTAAATAATTCACTGTCTGTTCATTTTCCCCGTAAATTCGGTGGGAAGTGTTTCCATACTGGAGAAAAAGACACTACAGTTTAAAGCAATAGAACAGAAGAGTGTGGCTTGCACTGCATCCATCCACTTAAATATTTTACCAGAACAAGAGAGCGTTTCTGAAGCACCTCTCCCAGTCACCCACGTACTGTGCTTCGTGTCACTCTGTGGAGAGGCCTAGGAGTAAACAAACTGGATTCCTTTCCGACAAAAATAAATTTTAAGGTGTGTTCCAGGAATACATCAGATGTGCTCCAAATGCTAATAGCCCCTCAGTCTACAATCCTGCCTGCAGCTGGTTTGAAGTAAGACTCCTGAAATGTCTATGGAACTGTCATTAAATGCAGCTCCCCAGCAAATCTGCCATCCTGCTCTGTGCTACTTGGAACCAAGCATCCGCTTTTACCAATCGCAGACTTTTTCCTAAATTATCAGCGTGAGCTGTCTAAGAGCACAACCTGAAGGTAAATCGAGCTAGTAAGAGACTTGTAGAGAAGAAAAGGGACACAAAAACAAACATCATAATGGGTCTTTTTGTCCTTAAACCTCCAGCAAGCCAAAACACACAATGCCACAATTAAAGGAGGGAGGTACCCTTTTTCCTGTTCCCCATGATGCGACAATGATGCTCAGAAGGTGAGAAAGAAACATTCTAACTTTAGTCAGGCCCACCACAGCAAAAAAAAAGGAAAAACCATTCTTTGCATCCTGCAGGAATTTTGCTGTCTCTCCAGGAAGCTACTCATTTCTGAAAATAGCAGAGTGCAACCAGATATGCAGTAAGGAAACAGTTACTATTGCTCAAATTGTAAAGCTTTGTTTGCTTTGCTTTGTTTTTATTTAAACAGACTGTTTTAACCAAAATCCCATATTCATAATGACTGCTGCATAGGCACCATAGGCAAAAAGAGAATAAACAAAAAATAAAATTAGGCCAAGATTGTCCTGCCAGCTCACTAAGTGGACTGAGGATTTTGCAGAGGGAAGGGGATCCTGAAAGGAAATTACCACTGGAAAACTGTATCCAAGGTTCACATGAACCAGAAAAGCAAATTTTAATTATGTAGGCAATTTCGATTTTGGCTTACAATATTTCATAAGAATTTAAAATAAACACTTCTTTTAATAGATTTATCCTGTCCATGGAAAACCCCTTGATTACTTCTCAAGAGAGTCTCTGCATTATCGCTTTCTTTACTTGATGCACTCATAAAGAATCCTTTTCTTAGATAGAGATTTTGTTACACCTCTGTTATAGCTTCTTTTAAAACACGTTTAAAATTTTGCCAGATATTTCATAACAATGCTTTTTAACTTGCACTGGTAAATATCTTTAAAATAGTCAACCTTTCTCAGTACAGAGTCTCTATTGAGACCAGCTGTACCTCTTATCCCCCACCTAACTTTACTCAAGTCTTTTTCTCTACTTTCGCACCACACCAAAAATCAATGGTTTTTATAAGTGCTCAGCTTAGATTCCCAATGTCAGCAAGTAGTCTGTTTTCTTCTTTATTTTTTCTTTTAATACTTGGGTGAAGGATAGTGTATATTTACACATTTCTTAATTTGCGGTAGGTCTTCTACTCCTCCTGCCTCTCATATCATCTTGCTCCCTGAGGAAGGGAGAATAAATGAGTAAATTAAAACCCTTCAATAGGGAAAAATACATCCATGCCAGGAATCATTCAGATTTTCACATCTGTCAGAAAAGTTGACAGGACTTTTAACACATTTGTTAATTATGAATAGCAAAAAAACAGCTTTATCGCCCAAAACTAAGAAATGAAGGGGGAAAAAACTCCATATAAGTTATTTTCTGACAGGCTTTGACAACTATGAAGAGATAAAAACTTTAAGAAGTGAGGAGAGTATTTAACAACAAAAACAAACATATCAGTTTGAGAAAACTTCATATAAAATGTGAAACTTATAAAAAAGTGAAAAGGTAAGTTATTACTTAAAGTGGAAAACAAAAGGTAAAAAAAGCAAGAATGTAATTTGTAACCCTTTCCACAAACAATTACAGAAATCGTCATCAAAACAAACCTATTTAAGTACTATGCATAAAACAGATCTACCTCTGATTGGAAGGAAAAGATCATCTTCTATTTCATCATATTCAGGTTCTAAGGCATTATCATCCAAATTAATTATAACAGTTCTGAACACCTACCCATTTAAAATCAAGAAGCATTCAAGTTCTTCACGTTTCCAAGACCTCTACTTCTTATGTCACTGCCTATCTAAAAGAACAGCTGCAAGTTGTCATCTCTGAGTTTCTTCCAAATTGCAGCATCTCATTTGCTGAATCAATGACACACAGGTGTGAAAAATTAACCTCAGGACGAAGGGAGCCTCACACTCCAAAGATAAAGAATGCCATGTGTCAGCTTCCCTCCTATCCCACTGCTTTTTTATTCCTCTTCTTACTTTTACCAAAGACTGTCATGGACTTTTTCTTTTTTTTTTTTTTTAATATATATCTAAGACTAAAGTTTTTTATATGAAGTTTTACACTTTTATATGCATTTGTGTATTTTATATGCATTATATATGATCTATAATGCAAAAATATATATATTGTGCATAAATACATCCAGTATATAATAAATAAAACTGTTGGTTTGTGAAAAGCAACAGGCACATAGGCCTTTGCAACACCTAAGACATTCAAGAGGTCTCCTCACAACAGAGTTTTCATAGCTCTTTTGGTCTAGTATTCTCCATGAGGGAAGGTTTAGATGGTCACACAATGTTTCTTAAAAGATCAATTAATATATTTTCCAAAAAAAACCAAACCAAGCTTGTTGTTGCAATATTTTACTCTTTTCCCAGGTTAACAAATAAAGTAGAAGCTTCAAAATATGAACACATTTCAAGCAGTTATTCTAAATTTACCTTTGTTATGTTATTCAAACAAGATTTTTATCACATTGGGGAAAAACAGACAGAAGATTGTCATCTTTAGGATCCCTAAACAGTTATTCAGACCTGAGACTGTCAAATATGTCATTGGTTTGGCTGGGTTTTTTTGGTGGCGTTTTTTTTTTATTTTCAGGGCTGAAACAGGTCTCTAATTAAGTAAATTGCAAGAAAATTGAAAAAATAAAGTTCATGTAAAAACTTACTCCTTTTCGTTTCTTCTATCTCTATATTTTTCCCTTTTAAGAATGCTCCTAATATACCTGTTGATTTTCCTTTTACCTTTGATTTCTTGAGCTGCTTGTAGTGTACTTGTAGAACAAGTGCTGGGACCTCAACTCATCTTGTGATTGAAAGACTTCCGTAACAATCTGAAATGCCTGTTATCAACCACTTCTGAAGAAAATATCAGCATTATTCATTCCTTGAGATGATCAATGATACCAATTAAACCCCAAACAAAAAAGACATAAGTGAAATAATTTCTTCACTGGGAGATGTTAAGTTCCTGAAGGTGCTACTCCTGCTGCTGACCCCATCGAGGTGCAGAGGAAAGGAAATGAGAAATAGCTGCTGCTGCTGTAGGCATTACAGCACAACTAATTGCTCCTCAACGCTTCATTTGTAGCTTACGTCCCAACACATCATTCTCAGAACAGCTGTTTGCACCCTGGGTTTTGATCTATTTAACAAGAATGTATTGTCTAAGATATTAGACATTGTCAGTCTTACTGTGTTCCTGCTGCACCTCGTTCCTGTTGGCCTAATTCTATTTCCATTTAGTAGTCAGGCAGGCTTATTCTCCCCTCTGTAATCTTTTCTTTGAGAAACTTAATGAATTGCAGCTCTTTCAAACCTTTTCAAAAGACTTTGACATTTCTTTTGCACCATTTGACCCTGAAGTAGTGAATACTTTTCATCTCTTCTGACAAAAACAGACTTTTACATGTTGCAAAGATGGGTATAACAAACTGATGTTTGGTTGCTTGATTTAATCCTGCTTTTCTAATAAGCAACAAAAAGGGGAAGACAATCTTTTCACTCAGCCTGAAGAGTCAAAAAGCAACAATATGTCAAAGCAACAGTGAAAAAGACTTGAGAAGGCAGGTGACATCTAATTAAAGCCAAATCCAACCACAACACAGGTCTCTAACAAACCCTTTCATCAGTAAAACGAAGCTGAGTGAAACACACATTTAAATGGCTGCTCACAGTGGCCGTAGCAAACATGTAGAGAGCTTTTCACAGCTAGCAAGGCAAAGGAGACTTCTGTAGAGTTCATAAGATAGTCTGCCACAGTTGTGGGGCACATGAAAAATGCCAGGAAAGTGCTTGTCCAGAGGCTTAGCAGGGAAGCAACGGCAAATATTATTATTTACCAGCTGAGGGCCAGAAGTGGTTTTTCAGAACTGGGAAACAAGTTTATAGGAAGGGAAGAAAGGGTCTTAAGGAGCCTTGAAAGTAGAATCAAAACTCAATATCTGACATGTTAAAAACAGAGGCGTAGTGGAAGAGATGTAAAAGGTCTCACAAATAAACCAATCCAAATGACAAAGTGGGAAAGGGATCCTTGCTGTGGAAGTCAGGATGAACGTGAGGGAGGCAAAAGCGCCCTTTACAAGGTCAAAAAGAATACAGTTACTAAGGTTATTTACATTGCTTTAGTGGATGCTTCTCTTACTGTGTAAACAGTAGCTGTTAGATGCATTGAAAATTCACTTTTATGAGTGCATGTAAACTGAGGATTTGAAGTCAATGGCAAAAAAAAAAAAATCCCAATCTCCTGTGCTTGGCTTCGCTCCTCTTGCAGAGCAGACGCAGCTCCCTGCCTGTCACTGCACACGCCTCCACGCGCTCGTGCTTTAATACCAGCGCATTCAACTCTCAGAGCTGAAACACTGCAAAGTTCTCTTTTGTTACTCAGACATCTTCCCACTCCTCAGCTTTCTTCCTTCTTGGGTAGCACGGACAAACGCGTTGCTCTCTCGGCAATTAGGATCATGCAGTCCTGGGTTTTCATTGGCTGCTATTTTTGACTTCTGCTCTAAAAATGGTATTAGCCTTTTTTTCCACTGGGTAGTTTGGTTTATGTTTATGCATGAGTTTGTACATAGCTCACATATGCTGAGCTAAAAAAGTTAACTCGATGGTTGTCACTCCCTAATTGAAGCGCAGAAAGCATCGCTAGAATTGGAATATCTGAAAGCAGAATACATCTGAAATAAATATGCATATATAAAAAAAGACAATAAATGGATGCAGGAGGGCAATAGCTCTGCTGTTCCATCAACTTATTCAAAATTTCAAATCTTTTTTCTGTGACACAAATGTTGAAAATTGTAACACTTTTTCTTAAATCTTGTGGGGACAGAGAGCTGCATTTCCCACTCTGCAATAACCATGAACTATAAAACATTTATTGGCAAGGTGGAAAATCTTTCTTCAGTCCATTTCCTGACTCACTGGGAGCAAAATCAATGCTTAACCATCATAAAAATGCCAGCACTAAATTTACCAAAAAAAAAAAGAAAAAAAAAAAGTTGCCTTAAAGGTACCAACCCAAAATGGTGAATTAGGAAAAAAAAAAGTTTTCACAACAACATTACATATGTTATGAAAACCACCTGACATGTATGAAGTTGAGGTTCAGTTCCAGTTTTGAATTAGAATGAATTGTCTCTTTTTTTGTCAAATCTTCAAACTGCGCATGCTAATTACTCTTTGGAATTAGTTCAGATCAATGATATTTACTTACTAGGGTGTACAGGCCACAGAAAAAGAATCCAGGTAGTCCTGCTCTAGAAACCTCTTAGCCTGGGAAGTATAATATCCACCTGAACATTCAAGGACTGGGTCACTGTCCCAAACCTGCTCGGTTCTGCAAAACAACTGTCTCTGTTTCTCTATCATTATGAGCAGAAATTCCATCTTGAATGTGAGAAACCCTCACTACTCCCATTTGATCTGTACCAATATATTTCCACAGAAGCAGCTTTGCATTCATTAAATAACATTTCCCTGTAAAAAGAAAAAAAATTATGAAGAAAAAAACTCATCTGTTCATTCTGTAAAAAGGGCAGAGAATCCATGAAGTGTGGTTGTAAGGCAGATCTAACTTTTGAAACAATGGTTATTTTTGTTCTATTTCCCTTGCATAAAATCCACAGTATTTTTGATGCATAGTACCAAATTGTGTGTTTCGTGTCGTGTAAGAATCACTACAGCTGTAAGGAGCAGCTAATTTACAGCTACTATCTCTGTTACCAAGATCACTAACTCCTGCCTGTATCCAAAGAGACATCATGTCAAATGATCCTTATGGGTTCAGTTCAGGAACCAAAAAAGAAAAAAAGTTTTGAATCTGTTGTGTTCTGGAGCACAGAGCAGAGCTCCAGCAGGATGTGCTTTCCTGATTTCCTCACCCACAATGGGTAAGCCAGCAGTTGTTCTCAGAGCCTACCCCAAAAATCAGTCCCTGCTCCAAGAACACCACTTGATCTCGCTCCCTCCCCCCCATCCCAGTCCTCCTTACCCAGACTTTCTCTCCTTTTCTTTGTCATTTTATTTCTGAATCTTTAAATTATTCTATGTAAAAAGAAGAAGTTTCAAGGAAATGCTCTGAAAGTGTATTCCCACATGCAAGGCTTGTCGCAACCTGGCCATTAGCACAGGCTATGGTAAGAGATTTAAGTGAGCAAACATCCAGGAAAAGAGTGGAAAAACATCCAGGCATCCCACCGGTATTAAGGATGAAGGGAAAGGGTTGGAAACAAGTATCACGTACCGTTCGGGCCATGTTTTGCAGCAAACATGACAGCTGCCATGCTGTTTTGTGAGAACTGTGCCCTTGTCCTGCTATGTTCTACATGCTCTGACTGCACCTCCAGGACTCCATCCCTCACGGGAAGCTCATGCAGGAAATGCAATATTGTTGATTCTTGTGATGCTTGAGTGTGAGACAGCAGTCTGTCTCAGCTGGGCATTTGATTCCCCAGGCTCAGATATTTCTGAGATGTTATCTTTACATCTAGTGCAGAAAGGAAAGAGTATGAGTTTGTGCTGCCATGCAGATTAAAGCCAAAGCACTTAACTTCCACTTTGCAGTGCATCAATCCAGATGGGAGCCTTGATAAGTTAAATGCAGCAACTAAGAACATGCATTTAATGCAAGTAATAACTGTGTCACAGAGGGTAAATGACAGGTTGCTTGGAAGGCAAAAAGAAACATGGAGCTGTGTAGGGGATGTTTGTTTAAAGCTTTGCTCTGTGCTGATTCCTTCAAGGCAATGTGAAAGAGGTTGAGGCTAGCACAAAGCAAGTCAGAGGACTGTAATCTCCAGGACTGCAATCTCCAGGACTGCACCCTCTGGGAGAAGAAGGAGGAGGGGGAAGGGTATAAAGGAAACTTATATTTTTCTTGTCTCCATTTCTTCTCTTTTTCTTCCTGTTTCATGGAAGCGTGGCTGGGCAGTGCCGCCTTTGTATCACTGCTGTCATCATGCAATAATATTTCCTGAAGGAGAAGTGTCCTTTTTGAAATTCCAGGGGTTTCAGTAGTCTGTGTTTCAATGGTAAAACACACAGCAAATTATTTTCAGTCTTTTCACCCAACATGCGCCTGCCCTGTAAACAGAAACCCCAGACTGCCTGTGGATTTCATGAATTTGGAACAAAAAGTTGAGTTCTTTCTCTGGACTCATTATTTTTTTTTGTCAACTTCTTTTTTAAAGTATGAATCTTCCAGCAAAAATCAACTTTTATATCACATATTTAGCCATCTGTCAGAATTTAGCAATCCACGTGAAAAGTCTGGAAGTGAGATTTGACCGTCAGACTAAAAAACTGTGCTATTGGAAGAGAGAGCAGTTCATAGGCAAATATTTTTTTTTTATCTTGAGGGCTAGCTACATCAAGAATTTGTCATTAGGATACACTAGGAAAAATTAGAAATCTTATTCTGACATCAGGCATTAAAAAAAAAAAAAAAAAAAAAAAAAAAAAAATAACC
>VZRS01008362.1:145947-171705 GCA_013398055.1 Ifrita kowaldi
AAAATCTATCCCCTTGACAGCAGCCAACTCATCATAGAGTTTTCTTAGAGGTAATATTTCTCCAGCCTCAGTCATTGTCACAGATATCCACATACTGCTTCTCTCATTTGAAATGAGAGATCGAAACCACTCCCTACCTGTAACAACTCCAACTTCCTTGGCCAGCTGGAGAAGCAGGCTGGTGGTTTAGCAGCTCCCACACCAGGAATCTCTCCCACATTTTGTACTGGCTGGATGAGTTTTTTGATGAGCAGGCATTAGAAACATGCAATGTCATGTTTGAGGTGTTTGAGTGACTGTACATTTTTGGTTTAACATTTGAGTAGGAATATTTACAGTGGAGAAAATAAAACCCTGAGGCTCTCTATGCACTAACCACAAAAATTATTTCACACAAGAATGCCTGCTGTAGCAGGAATGCCTGCTGCTAAAGCTGGCCTGAATGGTGGCACGTAAAATACTTGGGGTTTTTCTTAAGCTGAAGCAATACAGGCCAACAAAGTATGAAATAACAATTCATTCCTTTTCTGTATATCATCCATTGCTAACATATCAGCTCAACACCTTTCTTCACTATGCATGAAGTGAAATGTCTCTCCATACATTTTGGTGTCATCACGTTCTATTTTATTGCTGGCAGATTTGTACTGTACCACAATGAAATCAATAAATGCAACAACAAAATAATGCATCACCATCTGTGTGTTCAAAACAATTTTATAGTAGATTTACTGCCTAGATCCTGGGCTGAGGAATTCTGCTGAAGTATCCCTAATGTAGGTGTACTATTACTACACATGACAATTAGAGGCATATGTTATACATTAATTACATATTATATATGATAGATTACTCATGAATTATAAATTGTATAGGTAGATACATACTTCAGTCTTTAATATTTATATGAAGACAGAAAGATTTTTTTTCATATTTTCAAGATTCAAGCAATTACTCTATTGATGACCTAAGTTTTGTCTGTCTGTTCAACAAACAGACCTTATCCATGAAGAAAAACTTATACACATGACCAAGCAGGTAAAACATTTAAAATTAATTTTAATCTTAATATCCTTAGACTTATGATCAATATATCAACTAAAATTACCAAAAATACTATTTTCTTTTACTGTACCCTCCAAAGATTACCAGAAATTACTTTAACATGAAGAACCCTAATATAATTTTAACATAAAGTTATTACCAATTTGTGTGTGATTTTGTCAGGTGTTAAGAAGTAATTGCAGTCAATTTTCTATCTGAGATGGCTACTCAGGATAAAATAGTCTTATCTTTTGAGGGAGCTATTGCATTAACCGGAATCATTGAGCTACAGTTACAGTAACTTTTGGGGCACTCTTTCCTTTATCCTGATGATTTCCTTATTTTAAAGAGAAATAAACTCCCTTTGGGTATTAAACTGTATTTGTTTTGATGTACATGTGTTTATGAAGAAAATAAAAGACATTTTCTAGCCTGTAAGGTGCTATAACAATATTTTGTGTATTGTGTTTTGAAATACATGTAAAAGTACAGATCTTGTTAATTTTTATGAATGTTTTACATGGAATCTTCAAATGAAAATGGTAAATGTTATAAATAATAGCATGCAATCCTAAAAGCCTTTTAGGAAAAGAGATACATAGATTCTCTTTTGCAAAACTAATAAAAAAATGCTTTTTTTCCTATTATATTTATTCAGTAGTTCTATTTCTAGTAAACGTACTTGTTCAAATTCAAGCAGATTTTAATATGGATAATTCAGAGAAACATAATATTCAGGGAATATGCTAACAAAAGCTATAAACATTACTGTAAAATCAGGGTGTTTTCAGCCTATATTTCAAGTAAAAAATATTTTATTTTAAAACAATTATATGAACTATTATATTTCAGAGAATGTCTTATATAAAGGTATTGTAAAGCATCCACTTATTCGACATTAAATGATTATTTCATCTTTGGAAGATATTTAGGTTATTGCAAACTCATTCTTTCTTAATAGTGGAAAAAATGCAAATACTTAAATATTCAAATCATAAACTTCTCAAGTAGCACACTTAGAAACATTTTGTATGTAAATTCATATAACTGGTAATAACATCTTAATATTGGTGCTATGCAAACAATAAAATATTTTATATTCCAGTATGTAGGACAGTGGCTGCATTACAACTGGTTATGTGTTTAAAGAAGCCATTTGAGTATAAAGTATTTATCTTAATTATGAAGTTAATTAGGTATTTAGGAAAGTGTAAGTAGCTTAGTGCAAAAGCAAAAAGAACAGAAGACAAGAAAATGATCTAGAAAGTATTAAGGAAAAGAAGGGCTTCCTGAATGACTCTGTGCAGTTTATAACTTGTTTTATAAATTAAGTTCAAAAAGTCTATTTTCAGATCAGGTAAACTTTTCAAATTAATAAAATTTTCTTGTGTTCTGACAAGTGCTAAAAAGTTTCCTCGTTAAATGTGCCTAACAAGGTCATAAAACAAACTGTAAATATTAGAGATGTCCCTGCAGTTCCATCCCCAAAAAGGAAAGGAACAATGATGGTTTGCCGATTCATAAGCTAAGGATGCTTCTAATATCATACCCTACACTTCCATTTTATTGCATTTTCCATTTCCTTTTCTTTTTTTCAAGTTTTCTCCTTTCAAACCTAATCTGAAGCAATTTCTTAGTGACCCTTTGCAACTACGTATCAAATAAGTGATTCTGGTTTTATTTGTTTCATTTTGATAGGTCTAAAATGGCCATTTTTGTTGAGTTTGGTGAGGGGAGAGGAGCATTACTGGTTTTCTGGACTAAAGCAGCACCATTTTATGCAAAAAGTCAATATCCTTCCCACCTAATAACCCTAACATTGTACACAATAAGAGAATCTCAAGGGCTCAGTGGCAATAACCTCCAAATCTGATCCAAACATATCTAAGACTTTTATTAAGAATCATACCAAAGTTATGGAACAGCAAATTACACATACTGCAGAAAAGCACCACTTGCATAAGTCATCACATGAGGTCAATATTCACACAATTATAATGCCTCTAATGTTCAGCATTAGCTTTGAAGAAATAAGTTTCAGATTCCACTTCTCACCAGGAACAAAATCACCTGGACTACAGCAACCACCAGTGAAACAAAAAAATTACTAAAACATATCTAAAGAAAAGGAATGTCTTTTATTCTTATAATAAAATGAATTAAACAGAAAATTTAAATTCTGTTGTGACTAGAAATTTAAGACAATAATTGTATTACAGTACAGTGTCAAATTACGAGTCTTCAAGTAAGGTTATGCTGACGAGGAGGCACTAATTAATTTTGGTAAACAGAGAGAAATAGTTGAACTTAATTGCATTTCAAGGCTACTTTCTACTCTAATTGTTTGTTGCAAGCATACACCTTTAATGACTTCTTTTAATTAACTGGTCTAAATACTTTATTTGGTTACATGGACTTGATAAGATGGCTCGCTAGTCCACCTACATTTTCTAGGCTATTCATTATAAATTGAAGAGAATTCTCTAAGCATTAAACAAAGCTCTTTAGCCCATGAATAACTTGCACTAAATTGTCTGAGGCATGAGAAGACAGGATGCATTGATTTCAGAGAAAAATTTTCTTTATATTTAATTTACTTGCAAAGGAGATACTTTACTCGATGTATTCTTGCCTATAAAGATGATATATCCACGTTGATAAAGAAACATGCGGTTAGGTGAAGAAACCAGCATTTATTCCTTGTATTCCCTATTGCTCTCATTTTTCCTGCTTTTATTGGAAGTCATTACAGCTATTTTGCTTGTCTTCAATTAGATTGTTCCCTAAGACAGCAAACATTAATCTAATGTGAGTAAAATACTGAGAGCCATCCTTTGTGTGACTGAAGGACACTACTGTGGAGCTTTGCCCTGTGTATTTCCTGATTTTTTAGGACTATGCATATCACTAAAGTCAGAGCAAATCCTTTGGAAAAAAACCAGCCTGAAATGGATTTGACAATGTATCCATAACCTCTTTGCAACTTAATGTTCTTTTTTTTTTTTCCTGCTGCAACACAAAACATGAATAAGCCAATATTTTGTTCAGTTCTCAAAGAGGAATCTTTCAAACAGGCTCAGGGAATTTGATATCACTTGCAGGGGGCAGAATTGGTGTTGGAAAAGAGCAATGTGTTTGCACCTACTGTAGACATCATTCAAGGAAGAGTTCAATGAACTCTTTCTAAATTGAAGAGTCAGATCTACACCCTTAGAAACAGGATTATAATGTGCTCTGCTGCCATAGTTCATCCAGGAGGATCCTATAGGAGGCAGTTTTTGACAGGGATGTTGATTTTTGGTAGCAAAATCTTTTCACTGTACCTCCAACTAACTCTTTCCTGATGAGAATATGTAAAATCTCTTGTTCCCAACAAACTGGGTGTTGTGGTGGTTAACCGGATTAGTATTTCTGAGTGCAGTTTACTTTCAGCAAAGTGAATAGTAGGAATTTTCCTTTACTTATTATATTAAGTCCCAATATAGCTAATGCTGAACAAGGCTCAAGGACTCGGTCTTTTGAAAAGAATGAGGTCTTCAGCTCCTTCATTAGTGCAAAAGAGCAAGGCTTGCTGATTCCAAAATGGTAAAATTAACTTTGTAAATGTCATTTGCACCGGGTCTGGGTCACCCCATCCTGTGGCCCTTATCCAAAATGTTTCTTCTATCTGTTCCAGTACCCAACTTTTTTCATCTTAAGTTTCTACAGAGGTCAGACTGTACTCATTATACCGCAAAGTATACATTACCAAAAAATGCCCCAAAAGCCCACAGAAGAAACACCCAAAAAACCCAAACAAAAACCCCCAAACAAAAAAAAACCAAACAGAATACCACCCCTCATATGTACAACCCAGTTCCCAATGCTTGTTTGCCACTCTCAGAAAAATACAAGGAATTACTGATAGTGATACTATAAATTTACTAAAAAGCAAGTTTAGTTTCCTATCTTTCAAAGGCCACTAAAGTTAGTGCTTATTGCATGCAAAATCTCCCATGCAAAAACAAACAAATTCAAAAATTCAAATCCCCTGGTATTAATTGATGCTTGTGTTTACCACACTTAATTGTGCATAGCTCTTCTCTAGGATCACTCATATGCAAGAGAAAAAAATTAAAATTAAATTAAAGTTTTCAGATCAAGAATTTTCCTCGTTTTGTGTCCTTATTACCTACATGTACCTGGTGTGGTGGGGAAGCCCTTAAAAAATAAGTAACAGAATTAGTTTTTCACTTTTTTTAAGTTGTCTCCATGCTTGAAACACCATATCCCAAATTTTTTGCCTTAATTAGGAAAAAAGCAGAAGAGAGAACACAGGCATTTATTGTAACTACCTTGGAGCAAGTTAAAAATGCATGACAACCAGTGGTGATGATCATGCCTTAAAAGTCTATCCTACTGCATTGTAACTCAGCACAAACATGAGAAATTCACTACATGTGAAAACTAGAATGACTTTCAAAACAATATTTCATTCTTTTAATATTAAAGTGAAGTTTATCATTGTAGGAGGTATTCTATGTCACTTTAAAGCTCTAACGGACAAATATTAAAAAGAAGCAAGTAAAAATGGCAAGCAAGCAGGCGGTGGCAAAATGTTTTCACAAAGCACTGTTTAAAAAAACCAAAACAAAAGTGGTACTGAAAATGGCTAAGAGCAAATACACATAAAGTAAATTAAAAAATAAAACCTAAGGTAAAGAAATAAAATCAGCTTAGTTTTGTGGTAAAGACTCAAAAATAAAACCAGCAGAAAATAGATAACCTCATGTTGGAAAAAGGCAGAGAGGGAAATAAGTCATCTTTTGGAAATATTTTTGAGCAAAAAAGTTGTTAGAAAATATAACAAAACATGAAAAAAAATCAACATTACTTTTAAAATAACAAGTGTTGAACTGCTTTTTTTAAGCATGTTGAATTGATGACACAGTCTAGAGAAAAAAACATCTTTTTGCCGTCATTCATGCTTTTATGCCAGTTGTTGTCTTAATCATCCCCGTGAAGAAATCTTTTATCCTCTGTGTGCAAAGAAGTGTTCCCAGATTTCTAATAATCTATCCCAAAACTATCTTTATTTTTGAAGTAGAGAAAATGGAAACTACTACAGCATCACGTCTACATGCCAAGAGTGCACGAAAGAATTATAACACTGTTATTTTCTATGCTGTTTTTTTAAACATTCTGATGTTCTCCTATATTTATTTTATGTGATAGCATCACCATATACCAAGGAGAGCTTTTTACTGCAGTAAATGCAATCATTTGCTTATCTGCTTGCATTTTTTTTCCCCCTCAGTGTCCCCTAAGCTATTTTTCTAATACAAAAACTTGTATGAATAGATTAAATTATTCCTGCTGTTGGGTATTTTCATGCTTGTATCAAAATCCAATTGACAATTATTTTTAGTTAACATTTCAGTTATATTTGTCAGTGATTCTTCCAACAGTACACAAAATTTCTTATAATTTCACTTATCTAAAATTTTATCAAATTTTCTAGTCATCATAGATCTTGTAAAATTTATTCAACAGCATAAAATTTTAAATACTGGGTAATTTTCCATCATTATGCCATATTAAAAAAATAACAAAACCACACACACAAAAAAACGCCAACAAAACCAATCCACTATTTTTATTGCTCCAAGTACTGCACTACTTTATGTATTTAGTTTCTTTAGTATTAAACTTCAGTTAACTCTTATTTTAAAAATACAAGCCCAATTTCCCACCTACATAATTTATCACCTATTAATGTCACAGTGATATATTCACAATACAGAACATTAAAAACAGCCTTTGAAGGATAAGAAGTTCAGTTTCCATGATGGATTTTTGTGGAGGATTTTGCCAGTCTTTCACCCATGTGAATTACTGTTAATACTCTTGAACATACCAATTAACTTTTTTGTTGATATAATCACAATATTGTGGTGCATTGAGGGCACTTCTTCACTTTTAGATAGAAACACTGATTCATTCCTATAAAATTGCCCTGGATCAAATTAAACCAACTTTCCTTTTTCTCTAACTAATTCTATGCTTTGATTAGAGCTCAATAGCCTGAAGTTCCTCAAGCACAGCAATTAATCAGAAATATTGATTATATAGCCAATTTCTTTAGATATGAGGGAAGTCTTTTATGCTGATACAAAATTTTGAGAAGTCTTTTGAAAAAGTTGGTTGAAACCTCATGTCTTGCAGGACCAAGACTTATCTATGTGAGCTCTGTGCCATGCTTTACATACACACACCTGGGGGAAGCCAGGAGTTTTCATAGTATGGAATAAGAGTTTTACAGTCTCCATTTCTGTTTACATAAGGCAAGCATTTTGACTGCTCTTATGGTTCTGTCTAACTGTTCCAAAAACACCTTATTCCCTTGGATACAGTCAGATGGACAATTCCTGACCCAGACCGAGGACACTTGGCTTGCCAATTTCACAAACAGCTGCCACTGCAAAAATGCGTGTCATCCAAAAATCTGCAGCAAGATATTTTGGAAAAAAAAAATAAACCAAACATATGAAATATTTTCTCCTGGTTTACTATCTTGTCAGCAAGCTCTGAAGCCTCATATTCTCATAGCACTGGAAGGGGCACAATTGCGTGGTCAGGGGTGAGGAGTGAGGAGCAGAATCCCTCCTTCCAGCAGCTGTTAGCCAGCATTTTAGCTGGTGGCCTCAAACAGCACCATAAATTAATTCTAATAATGAATAATTTTGCCTTTCAGATTGATTTTCTATCACTTCCATCTGGAAAACCTTTTATTTTATGCAAAAAAGGTGTTAAACACTACCAAATGTAATCATACTGTTACAGTCACTATGAAACGGAATAAGCACCTAGACAGGATGCAAGGAAGTGGAGATTTAAATTCATTTAAATATATGCGAACAGAACGTATCCTGCTTTCACGACTGCAGCTCATCTTTACAAAACAGCAAACTCTCTCAAATGTGCCAAAGTTAATTTTTTTTTCACTCATGTGAAAAGCTCCTTTAAAATAAAGCTCTCCTTAAAAATGCAAGCTGTTCTTAAATATTTAGTGCAATATACTGACATATTTAGGAGCCCAGGGTTTTTCTGCTCTTATCTGACTCTTGATAGTGACTATGGCTTCAGTTCTGCCTTGCTGCAATTATTGTGGATGACAACCATGTAAGGATTGTTTAGACTGAAGGCATTGCACTGGACATGTCCATTGCTTTGATTTGCTACCTTGGAAGAAAAAGGGACATGCATTGCTTTCTTGCTGAAATTAAAAACTATTGCACTAACTTTTTCATTAACATTGTGACCTCATTTGTTGCATCTGATCGCAGAATTGTTTTGCCTCGTATTTCCTCCAACAATTTTATTCCGTATAAGAGAAGTGAAATAAATATGAGCCAAAAAAGAAAAAAAAATGTTGAGGAATTAAATGCTAGCAAGTAATAGCTCAGTGCTTGTGTTAAAAATACTTAAATACTTAAGGCTTGGAAAAATTTTAAGTTTTCCATTGATATTTTCTGGTAAAATGATCTTTTTCCTCTAAAACTGAATTTTTCTCTATTCACTGAGCTGACAACTGACTGCTGCAGCTTACATAACTGGGCAGGTCCTACTTTTATAGCCAAAGAACTTTAAGTTCTTGCTTTGATGACACCAGAATTCAGTTAGGACATACTATTGAGCATTTGACTCTCTAATACATTTTTCCAAATAATTTCTTTGAATATGTTTTGCTTTGTTCCTGTTTGGTTTATTTTCTTAACTTGATTTGGATATATTTGTAAACTCATGTAGCACAAATATGTCCTGCAATACAACATGAAAAGGAAATAGGGAAACACATATTAAAGAATGTTCTTTCGTAATTTATATCAGAAGTTCCATATCTAAGTGCTCCATTCCAAACAATTATTGTACAGGCAATGTGGCTGGCTGACACTGCTAAAATAAAAAGAACATTTTAAGAGAAAACAAACAAAGCAAACAAAAAAACCAATCCACAGCAAAACAAACAAGACCTTACAGACATTATTCAGTGCACCATTGTGATTAGCAAATATATTCGGAAAAGAAAATCATGATTTTGATTATCTGTAATTTGAAAATTAAGTATGACGTGGAAGTTGTGAAATACAAATTTGTATACATTGTTATCTCAGCTCTGATTGTAATTTGGCATCCAAAATAGATTAAAATTGGATTGATCTGTAATAAAAAGTCATAACTCCATACTGTGTTCACTTCAGGGTCTGTTCTTCTGCAATGTAAGTCTTGTTTGTCAGTTCCATGCAAATATTCTGGGCTTTAGGGTGTAGTTACCATCACAAAGATGATAGAGTGATGAAGGGGGACCTGTAGGCTTAGAACCATAAAGCATGGAAATTCCAGGAATTATACACATGAATTGGCATTTCTAACTAAACATAAGGAATGAGAGGAAACTGCTGGATGCAAGCACAAAGTTTGAGCTGTGAGAGATGTTCGATTCTGCTCTGACAGAACTATTAGTAAGTTCTGTATCAGCCCTCTTCTGCCACCACTTCATGAGAGAGAAGCTGCTCTGGCTGCGATGTTCCCCTGTGCGCAGCCACAACCACCAATTCCATGCAGACATTTAGATCTACAAGGCAGAGATGTAGCATACAACAAATTTACTCCAAGGACACATTTAGCCCTCGTTTTCAGAAACTCCCCAAGCAAACACAATGCTATTTCCAGTATATTGTCAAACACTGATACAAAGTTTGTTGATTTTCATGTTCCATGCAGCACAAAGGATGTTACTCAAAAGAGACTTGCTTCTCTGGTGGTTGAGCTGTTATCTGTCATAACAAGGCTGAAATACAAGTCTGGATACAACACTTTTCTTCTCCAGCATTGCACAAAACACACTCAAGGTTCATACATACCCATCTGTGGCTGATTCCAGACCAGATGCCCTGATTCTTCTTGGATATAGTACTATAGTTTTTTCCCACATGCAAGTGGCATGGAAGCTCATTACACGGCAGTAAATGGAAACAGCAGTAGGAATTAGATCTAATCCTAGTACAACCACTGAAATGTAAAATGCATTTCTACTTCTGTAACATTTTCTAAAAACACGGACACATCTGAGAATAGACCTAAACTGCAAAAAAGAACAGGAAAAGAGATGGAGTTAATCCTCAGTTATCTTTTTATAACTGTTAGGAGAAATGATTTTCCAGAACATCCATACAAGATACTTGTGAAAGAACATGATAAATTTCTAAAGTCTTATGGACTACAACATTTTACGGCAGATATATTGTACCTAACAGTACTTATTTTGGACTGTGAATTAGTTTGTATGGTGAATCTAGTCAAGAAAGTGTATCAATTTTAATGCATGAAAGAAATGCAGACTATTTACAGTTTGGGAAGCTATATTCTGCAAACCAAGTATTTTGAATATGGGTAAAATTTAAAAGGGAATAACTAGTTTAACACAATTTTAAAACTTAAAAAATTACAACAAAAATGCTTGGCAAAAATTATAATCTAATATTCTCTTTAAATGCAAAAACACTTGAATGATGAGTAGACTTAATGCAGCAAATTTATCTTCATAAGTAGTGTGGTGAAGGTGACAATGGAATTGCATCCAGCTGCACCTGCCTAGATGTTAAAATGGACATTTAAAACACAGAGTGTGTTTCACATGAATGACTAGTGAAGAAAATGCCTTGCATACACTACAAAGCTTTGTTTTTGTGAAAGAAAACAGTGATGACAACTTTGAAAGACTTGGGACTGGCCATTAATGCTTACTGAGGAAAAATGATGGATAACCATGAGCTTTTTACTCCAGTAAAGAGTCATGCCAAGAAGCTGTGGATATTAGGGTTGGGCACATATAACTGATGTTGAAATAGTTATTCATCAGAACAAGCTGCTCTGCAATATTATGGATTTTCCCTGTTGTGATGACTTCCAATCAAGTTTAGAAGTCCTTCTAGAAAACCTGGGTTTGCTGTGTACAAATTATTGAACCTAATATTGTGTTAATTGCATAAAACCAGATGGCTTTATCCTACAGTCAGACTAATCATCTAATACATCTATATATCCCTCATGTTTTATGAGTTCAACACAGAAATAACAAAATGACCAAAAATTCTGTAGGAGGGAATATTTTCATCGATACTGAGAAAGCAGTGCTATCTGGTTAATTAACATTATTAAAACTCTTTCTTTGGCTAATTGCTTTCCCTATAAAGGATGCAATAAGACACAATTAGTGCAACTGTTGAGTTACGTTTCCAGTTTAAATTTGTCTTCATTTGATTTGGACAAACGAATGTAGGTAAAAGGTATTAAAACTCTAGAACTGTTATCTCCCTAGCTCTGTATGACACATGAAATCATATTTTATAGCAGCTTGCTCAAACAGGTCTCATCCAGCTCTATGTAGTTGTTTCAGGCAGACTATACACTTCTCACACACCAAAATAACTGATGTTGTTAAAATTGCCACCTTCTAAATCAATATTTCTCATTCTGCATTCTAACACTTCTTAAAGAATTAGAGATTGCAACTATTGCTTCTTTTAATAAAGGGGATATAACAACTAGCTAAAAAAGAATATTTCAGTCCTCTATTAAAAGTATGATTGCTACAATCTCCTCTGACAGCATATATCATAATTCTGCTAAACCCCTGCATGATTTACGTGGAGTTTCTGTCATTAAACTTGCCGTTGGCTTCATTTCTAATCTTATATCTTTTGCCAGTCACCACAATTTAAATTGATCAGCTAGATGATCTTTTTTTTTATGGGAGCAGGATAGGAAGGTTAATGACACGTGGAGTTTTATTCTCTCAGGTACTGGGCCAGATACCAAGCCTGAATTCTGAAAGCTCGTAAGGCCATGCTTGAATCCACTTCTGTGCAGAACATTAAGTAAATGCTTTAAGCGTTGTTCCAATTGGGAATGTTTTCATGTGTCAGTGCCCAGGCCATTTATTTTACAGGGAAGGGTGTTATCTACAAGGAAAAACCTTAGGCATGTCATATTAACTCAAAAATACAGTATGTCTGGAAAGAAGCCTCACAGTGCTCTGCAAGCAAGAACCTAAAGGTAAAGAACTCCTAAAAAGTAAAGAATATCAAATTAGACATTTTTACTGATGCTATCAGAAAGGTGCTATGCTACAAAATTGTTTATTTGAGTGTGTATAAGCAGGAATTTTTTTTAGTTGAATCATATAGCTAGAGTTCAAATTGAACTCTTCTAGTTAAAGGACTAGCAAGATACATTATCACAGCCCTTCTGTCTTAGGCTGGCTGTTCTGCCAAAAATCAAAGTGAATTTCAACAAGGTTAATTAAGGCTAAATTCAGAAACTCCCCTGATCCCCAGGGCATAACTTGCAACTCTACTTATTATTTTGTTTTTTGAATAAAAATACCACTTCTCTGTGCTCACAATTCCTGGGAGAGGACTTTTAGGATACCCCACATTAGGGTCACACTGAAGAAAAGGAGTTGTTTTTTAGACACTACTTACTGTGGAGATTCTACAAAGTAATACACAGTATTACTACAGTTATGTAAGTGTAGAGTCAGTACTTTATGCTACAATTAGCTGAATAAGCACTTGTCAACATTTTTTCCTCAATAAATATTAGATGACTACTAAAACAGGCTGAATTTCAACTTTACTATGTTGTTCTGTTAGGCACTGGGCTTTAACAGTACATTTCATAGAGCAAGAAGTTACAAAATTTTAGAATTACATCTGTTTAAAGTTGGTTTTTTTAAACTGAATACTATCTCTTAAGTAGATTAAATAATTGATTATGTGTTTACAATCCAATAAAGATACTGGAAAACGATGTTCTTCTATATTTATCAAGGTTAGATTCATTGGGACTCTGAGCTTTTTCTGAGTTTTTGGGAAAGATATAAAGGTTTTCAAAAAAGTTATATAAAGGTCTGGATTTCATCAATTATTATATAAAGTTATATAAAGGTCTGGATTGCAATTATTAATCCCTAATCCTTATAATCTTGTTAATATTAGTCAAAGACACTTGTTTTTCACTGCTTAATTAATTGATATTCTCTGACACATTTATCCTAGTTGTCATACAATACTTGCTCTCCATTTTAGATGCCAGATCTGGTCTTCTCTAATCTCCAGAAGCAGAGATTCAAAATGATTCAGGTTTTTTCCGTAGCACCTCTGTTCTTTCCATCGGCCTCATGGGAGGTCTTGGGCTTTGCTCTTCCTACAACCTGCAGTTCTAATGAGGAGAAAATATCTCTTGTATGACTGTATAAACACACAATTCAGAAGAAATTTGACATACATGCTCTAATTCCCCTGTTCAGGGCCATGTTCTTTTATAAACTATCTGATTTCAATGTTTTCTGACTTGATAGGTGCATAAGTGCCCTCCAGGTCAAAGATATTTAGCTGATCTGGCACAATAGGGGGCTGATATTCTGTCCATATCTGAAGTTCCTGATGATTAATTAATGAATTAATTATCTGTCATCATTAATTTCTTGAGGGCCAGAGTTAGAATCAGGCTTTTTATGTGGTGCTATTCTTAAAAATCTCGTTACTCTACTTAAGAAAATGAAGAATAATAACTTTGATAACATGTAAGAGCTGCAAGACCACTTCCAGTTTTCAGTGTCTGAACTCATTGAATGCATGGGTGTAAATTTGTGCAGCAATTATATTAGAAACGTCTGTGTAGGAATCCTGTTATTACTTAACACCCACATACCTTGTAAACTAATAACAGGATTCGTGTTGTCTTCTGCACACTGTTCACAAAATTTACCCTACATCCTCCACTTTGCACTTTAAAAATTTAATCAAGCATCTGTCATTTCATATCCTTCTCAAAGCCCTCAATTTTGCTGCAGAATCCAGATTATTCCATGATTATTAGGAGGAACAGGTCGCATCTCAGCTCAGTTTGCCTCAACATGAATAATCTCTCAGCTAACATTTGAAAATACAATAAATGCACCACGTGTTCACATATATGTTTAAGGGGGTAGGTAAAAAGGAAAGGAGAGAGAAAAAAAATGATGATGCAACCAGCATCATCAAAACCTGGATTAATTTTTTTCTCCCTTGTGGGCACGTCTGGATATGCTTGATCATAAGACTAAATATTACCTAGATGAGTGATCTAAAGTTATTTTCTTGCATAATCTAGACATTTTTCATGCCTCTCTTCCAAAATGCTCTCCGCATTTTTGCATGGCAAGCATGCCTGGGTTCACATGGCTGCACAGCCTCCCATTCCTATCACACTGGATATAGCCATGAGTCCTCTCCATGCAAATTTCCAGTGTTCTCAAAACCAAAGTCATGTAAGAAAGGGCTTCCACTTCTCAACACAGTGTGGAGAGGATGTGGGAAAATTATCTGCTGAAAACCATGATGATAATTTAGAAGTCAATGAGACTGAAGTAGAAGCAGCTGTACTACTATGGTGGGTGACAGGATCCAAAGAGATGAGCAAACACCTGCTACCCACCTCGCAAGATATTGTTAGACTTAATTAGTCAGTGTTGAAAAGCACTTTAAAATCTACTGAAAAAAGGGCAAGTATTATTAATTTTTATTGTAATTACCATAATTATCTCTATTATTGTTATGCAAAACGCGCTGTGTGAGAAGGCACAAGATTACAACAAGTGCTTTTCATAGAAGATACAAAATATTGGTTTCAAAATTCCCTAAATTATAGCCATGTCTATGCTGTCAATTTGGCAAATGTGTCATTTTCGTCTTTGGTCCCACTTCTCTGATACTCTCATGCATGGTAGTTTGCTCCTTGGCTGGTGTTTGAAGCACGTCTTGTGAGAACACATCAACTCAAACCTCACAATCCCTGAAGATAAGCTCGTTAATGACAGAGGTCTGGAGCAGCTTGATGTACACGACCAGAGGAGGACCTTTGGGACCTGCACCAGAAAGCTTTTGTGGCAAATGCTCAGCTTTCCTTACGTCTGACTGAGGACAGAGAGCCAGGAGGGAAGGGGCAGGGGGCACTGACTGTGTCTGGGGGCAGACAAGGTGTGACAGGGAGCAGGTTAAAACAAGCAGGGCACAGGTGACACAAGGGAACAACAGCTTCTGTAGCTGGCAGCCCCCCATCACCAGCTTACCTGACTCCACCTCCAGACAACAGGTCTGCATGACAGAAAGCTGCATCACAGCTCTGGCCAGGAGCAGGAAGTAAAAGAAACATTCACAACCCTAACATCTGCCTCCCACGTCCTTCACTCTCTCTCCCTACTTTTCCTCTGGTGATACATCATCCACTACAGGCTAAGCAAAATATCACTTTCTGGCATCTCCTCTCTGTCCCCCCACCTCATAAACAACTCATTGAGGTTCAGGTGCATCTCTGTGGCTATCCCACTCTGCGTTTTTCCTCTCAGAGTTAAGAATGGTTGATACACAGTCACAGAAGAATCCCTGATTCATCAAAATGGGCAAAAAATGGGATTTTGAGGCACCCAAGCATCAAATACCAGGGCAGCAAGTTATTCTATTCATTACTCCTCCATGGCACTCTCTTACTTCTTCCTTGATATAAAGGGAGAGTAGGGTATTTGAGCCCTTTATAGGGCATGCCACACGGGAATGTAAATTCCATTGATGGCCACAGTTCTCCAAAGCCCTGAAAAGCATCCGGAGAAATTGCTGGTGAATTCTACTCACACATCAAGCAATCTGGTGAAGCTTTCCAGACCTCTACTCTGGTCATACCTGTGGAGAAGTGATTTCACAGCAGCCAGTAAAAGCTGTGGCTGACAGGCATCAGAGGTTCAGCAGTGACCCTTTGTCCAGCTGTCATTAGGGACTAAGAGAAGGATGCACTCAAGCTTGATTGTGATGCTGATCCTGACACAGCCTTAAATGTGATCCCCCGCGTGTAAAAGATGGACACACAACCTCATTCTCCCTAGGGCTTATGTCCCAGAGTCTTGTAAGCAGGGGTCCCTCCCATTTTGGAAGGTCTCCAGAGCAGAGGAGGAAGCAGCACACACAGTGATGTGGTCAAGATGATACCCTGGCCACTGGAACAACCACAGCAGCAAATAAATCAGTAGAGAGGCAGCACGAAGTAAGATGCAAACACGGAACTCTAAATGAAAGAGGTCTGGAAAGGGTACTGGCTTATCTTACAGAGCCTGACAATACAGAGTGGGAGGAAGAAGAGCATGAGCAGCACGGTGTGCCTGTTATCCCACACAGGAGCACCCCTAGTGAGCTGCAAAGGGCTGTGGAGCAGCTGCTGAGCCAGCCAGGATTAAGGAGAGGACACGAGGCCTGCCTGTCAGAGGATTTGTCTTGAGCAGTGTGAATACAAGCTGTTTCATATCTATCACTACAGCAAGGGAAACTCTCTTGTATAAATCCAATCCCTGTGGCCTAAATCCCCTTAAATATCACTGTTTTTCTCCTTATCTAATGCCTTTGTTCTCTCAGATTTTAATACTATTTGATAAAGTTATCAAATAATCAAACCTTTCCAATTGGCTAGCAAATCATAACCTCATGATTCGTGCATATAATTTTCTAGCAATCATAAATGAGAGTGTTTCAGAAAAAGATTTTTTTCTTTTTGTAAAAATGAGTCAAAAATACCTCTTTGAAAAAGTCTGTTACTGGGCTAGTTAATGAACAGCAGCATATATATGCACAATATATATATATTTATTGTGGGAGGATTTACCACAGATCCATCAATCAAAATGCTAAGTACCCCCTGTACCTAAATAGAGCAATTGTTAAAGCCTACCTGTCATTTTCTCTCCCAACTAAATGAGAATAACAGATGCATCTAGGAAATTGTCCAAATTATTATCTTTTTAAGTGGACTTTATTGGCTTTCATTACATGTGAAATTCCCAAATCTCAGTTTATCTGAGCCATTACAGTTTAACTATTATTTAAAATTAAGGTAAACCAAATACATCAAATTTTTTTTGTTATTCTTCTAAACAAATATCTAGTCAGGTTTACTAGCAGGCTAGTAGTCCTTGCTAGGTAAGGCTAATCCTTACTAGCAGGCTTCTCACACGAACTGATTCCCTTAGGGACTATGATCACCAAAATATCAGTATTCCAGGGTCTCACAGTGGGATTGCTTCCTGTGTGATAGTGTCTTGATTTTTTCCTCCTGTCCAAAGACTGAGATAGAAGTCAAACCATGGCATAATATCTAGGCCTGAAATACACGGATTCAAAATTCACTGTTGGAGTGAGCTGAGAAAACACATAGAAACACATTACTGTCATCCTACAAAGTCATTCGGGGTCTTCAGTCTGCCTGTAGCAACACAAAGCACTCTGGGCTCCAGGTATGAGCTTTCACTTGGACAGTTTGGGGCACAAAAAGCAGCACAAGCCAATCTAACTGCTATTTTCTAACTGGAAATGGAAAATGCCCTTTAGCATCTGTAGAGTTGAAATAAGAAATACACCTTCTTTAATAAAATAGCCAGGGAATCTGAACTATCTGGTCCTTGTGTGGTGATAAGTGAACCTTTTCCATATTCCATATTTAGACAGAGCTGCCAAGAAAGGACATCTGTGGCTGAACTTGGTCAGATTAAAGGGCCATTTAGTCTAGGGTACTGTCTCCAGAAACGACTAATAGTAATGATTTAACCAATAAAGATTATTTGAATAGATAATAAAAACAGGATAGAGTGATATTTCCTATATTGGCAGCCTCTCACCCCAATTACCCAAGGCAAGGATTTTTCTGACCTGGAAGAATATCTTTACCACGTGATTGAATTTTCAAGAAGTATTTTATTCCTTTAGTTAATTTCATTATTTTTAAAGTGCACTTTTACCTAAATGACATTCTGGGGCAAAGAGTTCTGGGATTAATTTTTACATTATGCTAAAAAAATTATCTCAATTTTGTTTTAATAAAATTATAGAAATTACAAAGAATTGCCTTTTCTCAAGACTTGGGTTCAGGTATAAATGTCAAAGCAGAGAGTGGATTACATAATGGAATAGTTGAAAATTACCTACCAGAACTTGTCAAGACCTTTCAGTTACAAACACATAGCAACAAACTACTCCTAGTGTCTCTTTGGGTTATGATTCTCATAGAGCAGTCTACACTTACGTATATCCTTTACTGTGATAGACATTTTTGAAACAAAGTTGGGGGTTTCTGGCCTTAAAACAACAAAGAATCCTCAAGATTTCCTGTTCTTTTAATGCACCCATATAAGCAACCTATCTGATTTTGCAAGCAGCTATTTCAACTCCGAGGTTACAATAGCTGCATATTAATTTAGCAAATTATACATATATGTATAAACCTTAGTGGAATTAATCATATCATAATGACATATTATAAACAGGCTGAACTTTGCTAATACATTAAAACAACATTATCAGGTTGACAATTAAGAGGTTTTGAAAAAAAAAAAAAGAAATTTCCAAAACCCTCACATGTGCAACTGTCCTCATGATTTGAAGTACTTTCTGACAAGACAATTTTTGGAAGGTCTTTCCTTCCAAGTGTAATTTCTGTAGAACTTTGCTATATTAAAAAAAATTACAAGACTGTCATAAATTGGTTGTAGCAATTTTTCATATTCCCCCCCAGACCAGTTCTGTAAAGTGAAATTTCAAGGCTCATCGTGAAATGAAGTTTTAAAGGGATAGGACATCACACATGTGGGTGAAAGGAGGAAAAGTCAGTGTGCACCCTGACACTCTGAACTCTTCATCCTACGTGCCCCATATCACAGACCAGCCAGCTAGGGCAAGTGACAACCCTCATCCCAAAGTCTTTTCCTGTTGAGTTCTGCAGCTGCTTTTCCTCCTAGATGGAAATCTGTGAAATCCAAAACCCTCTTGCTGCTGCTGCGGATACTCCTGCTTTGTCAATCCTCCTTTCACCAGAAGGAAAAGAGAAGAGTGAAACAGCATCTCTGAGGAGCTGCTCCACCACTCATCTGGAGAGAGAGATAAAGAGCAGCAAGACACTTTCATCTTAACTATTTATATCAATGGTTGACACATATTTTAGAGCTTGATAGTACCCATGAAATATTCAAGGGATTTATTGACACCTTTCCTTTGTTGCACACTTCAATCTATCTTAGAGTATTTTATGAGTTTGATTTTTACCCACCTACCTTTGTGTGCCCTCACAGGTGCAAGAAAGACTGCTTATAATAAAATTCTTAAGGTACATGTAGGAAAACTTGATGTTACTAAGACCTTTTTACTTAAAGATATGCTGTTAAGTCCATGTTTTACTATTGCATGACTGCATAGCCTAATTTCTTATCTGGACTTTGTGTAAATACTTATTTTGCTTTTTTAGGTACTGATCTCATGAACTGGAACTTTCAAAAAAACTAAACAGAGAAAAAATATATTATGCATTTTTTATTTTGGAATCTTGAGAGAAAAGGGAACTTTTTATATAAAGTTAAACTGCCAGTGCTTCAAATTAATTATTTCAGCTTCCTACACTAATCTAGAGAAGGTAGTCTGTAATCCTTCAAGGCAATAAAGCCCATCCACACTCTAAACACTGAACTGAATAGATTACTAAAAATCAAAACCAATCAAAGCTAGCTACTCATCAGAGCTGATGCTCATGAAGTATTAGCTGTTCCTGCTCTTGTAAGGTTCACAGACACTCACGTTGTCATGTCTATGAACAGCGTTCAGATCCAAGGCTTTGGATTTAATCTCACCATACTTTGAAGAAATTCAGATTTTTCAAAGCTTGCCACTTTTATGGTTATGTGACCTAGTTATGCTCAAGTGACAAAAAACATGCTGCTCATGAAGAATTTAGAAGCCTCTGTTGTACGAATCACTGGAACTCTTGGCTTTGCCCCCACGTTTATTTGCTGCAGGGGACTATAACTCCCAGCTACAGCTATATCTGCATACACAGCTCTCTGCCTTGGAAGAGTGCTAAAAGTTGTGACTATAACAACAGCTGACATCCTTGGAGGTTGATTTAGATTTTGGGTTCTCCTGGTGAGTTAATCCAGGCCACCTGAAAAGGAATTTTCTAGTGCTTATACCAGCTTTTGATATATTTTACATGCCTTGTTGTACACCAATCTCAAAATAAAAAAATCAGGTTTTGGTCACTTCTAAGAAGAGGTCACAGAGACATTGTTCTAGAAGAGGATTTTTTTGCCACAACTTTTGGGCAGTTTCAAAATGAGCACCAATGTGAGCATAGACGTGGCGTTGTTTTATTACTGCTATTATGGCTTTTTTACTCTAAATGCATTTCAAAATATATTTGTCTTTCTAGGATTCCATTTCTTGGATAACAACTTTTGCATTGCTGATTCAAGTCATGGAGTTATTGTTAGTTTTTGTGGGTTTTGGGGTAGGGTTTTTTGGGTTTGGGGTTTTTTAGGAATTCATAACTGTCCGTTTTCATTTGGTGGCTAATCCATTTCTCTCTCCAGAAATAGAAGGTAATATATTTGTTGCAATATGAACCTTGTTGTTAGAAAAAGAAACGCCAAGTTAATCATGTAAAGAAATCAACTTCACTCTTTCTTAAACTGATTTTACAGTTGAATGGCTTCAAATGTAGTGTAAACAAAGCTCCGTGACAAATCTATCATCTGCTATAATGCATTATGCAAGTCAATGTACAGTAAATGTAAGCTATGAGGGAAAAGTTTGGTAGTAACTATTTTTCCCTGGAGAAATTACAGGTACAGATGTTAAAATAAGCAAATTTCTAAGAGAGGGCTTTTTTTCTATTGCCTTGCGTTCACTGATAAACATCTAAAGGGAATAATACCTGATGTTGGTACTTAAACAGAACAGAAGTCCTCGTGCAGAAGAGTTTAGCTTCTAGCGTGTCCTTCATGAAACTGTATCATAACAGAAGATGTATATTTTGTGATGCTGTTTCAGCAAAATACTTCAATATTCCAAACTACAAGCCAAGAAAATATTTTTGAAAGAGCAAATTTGAAATAAAAATAAATAAAATGATCTAATCTAGTATGAAAATTATAAAACTAACTTAATAAGTATTTCCCTCTTTAAATTTACAGTTAGACCCCAAGATCCTTCAAACCTTATTTAATTTGTATATCATTCATTGTCCATCTGCTGTAATTCCAATTTCTTCTTTGCCATCTGGTTTTCTAATGCTGTATCTACCACAAATTTTTCTGCATGTAAGACCTCTAAATTGTAGCTGATTGATTAAAGCATATTACAAAATAAATATGTTTAGGCTTTTCCTAAGAGCTAGCTCACTGCTTAAAATTAATTATACACCCTAAATAACCCTTGGTAGCTGATAGGGTGAATAATGAGTGTAGAGTTGACTCCTGCAAAGAAGGGAAGAAAAGAAGAAGCTGCAGCAAAAGACACAACCAGAGAAATCAAAGGAGAGGTCTCAGAAAGGTTGCAAAAAGAAAAGATAAATCCCAAAGCAGTCCAGCAGAATGGAGATACTGACGAGAATACATGACTGGGAGGAAATTTGACAGTCCCAGAATGTGCCGTGTAGTGTGATAAGAGAAGCAGCAGCAGCTGGTGCATGTTAAACAGCACTTTACCCTGCAATTGGTCCTACTAATTTTAATAGGACAGATTTCTTTTCACTGCTGTCTCATAATCTGTGCTTTGTGATGTATCCAACATTTTTGCCTCTTCACACAGCCCAGGACTCTTAGACTGTTCCAGTTGTCTGTCTCAGCTGCTGTGATTTTTGTCTCTCTAACTGTTGCATGCTTTCCCCAACAGACACTCCAACTCGTTCAATTCAACAGCTGCTACAAACACTTCTATTTCTGGCACAGCAGCCCAACAGTTTCAAGAGGTTTAGTCAAAGAGTAGGTGGGTCAGGATCTATATTTCTGTGCAATGCAACACACATCTGATCTTTCACAATGCTTGGGGTGGGACAAAAAAGACTCTTCTGTTTTGTAAGGGTCCTGAAAACGCATTCTAATTTTGGCTGCTGTATCTTCATTTCTGTGAAGGTACTCATCCAAAGATGTGTAAGTCATTGCAAAGTGGCATAAACACATTATTTGCCTGACTGGGCATGTAAATAGGCAATGGGATAGTGAACAGACTGTCAGCCTGCTTTCTAGGAGTGTTAAATGAAAATAAAGCTCTGAATTGAGAGAAGCACAGTACCACACCAGTAGTTACCCATTGTAGAGATACTCAGGAAGGAAGTAAAGGAGCATTATAAAGGTTAAAGAGTCCAGAGATTACATAGAAAAACTTTTAAGGGAGACATTCAGAAAGAACACTTAATGTGAGCATAAGGAAAGGTTGGGGTTTTTTCCCAGAATTAGGCCAGTTACTCTAGAAGGACATTCAGATCTCTGGTTTCTACCTCTATCACTTGAAAAGCACTAAAACAAAACCCAAAACCTCCTCCTGTTCCTCGCTGCAACATCTCACTAACAAATTCCATTTAGCTGTCTCAAAAAATGAAGTTAAAACTACTCATTTCAAACAACTTACACTCCTAAAGAAAGACTTTCTGACTAGAAATGCTGATGACAATGAAACTGCATTCTGCTACCTTTTCTCATGTTACTTAGCACTTTGTCAACAATCCCTGTTGGAAGTTTTTTCATGGAGAGTACGAAGGCTGTTTTTAAGAGCTTTTATTTCCCCCTGATTTCTTCTGTGATAAAAATGCATATAGATAGCTTACAACAACGCACAAGTCCACACAAAGCATTAAACCAGATTTTTTTTTTTTTTTTTGCAGATTATAAGCAAGAAAACGAGATAACACACTAAATTGCTCCAGGGAAACAACAATCATCATATGACACTTACTGTACTCATCTTAAAGTATTTTTTTCTGCAGCAATCACCTCATGCAAGAAAGCTTGCATCAGAGGAGATGCTCATTTACACTTGAACAGCAGTCTAAGCCAGATACACTGAACGCACAATTTTGGTTTGGAATGGCAATATTAGTCAAAAAGGAAGAAAATATTTCTGCTCAATGAAAGACTAAGTTTGCATCATGGTGCAACAGAGCTCAGTATTTCTGGTGTCAACCTGTCCAGCTGAGACATGCACTGAGATCTTCCCATTTTAGGGGATGGAAAAGAAAGGGGCAGATTGAAATGCCTCAATGATGCTAAACTGCATCATTCAGACACAATTACAGCTGGTATAAGATCTTTCCAAAAACTTTAATCATGCTGGCATACGTACACATACAGCTGAAAGTTTCTTTTAATTGTCCCTTGAAACTCAAATGTTCAGTCACAACACAATTAGGTAGATTATATTAAAATATTTTTAGCAAAATATTGTGTAAAACTTACCAGACTATTCCATAGTCCAAACCAAGAGCATATTATTATTTTTACCTGCAAAGAAACCCCCTGCTTGCAGAGGTGCTATTTACACACACTCATTAAGTGCTTCTTTCAAATTCAAAGCATATTTATGAGCCAAATTTTAGAGCAAAATTGCAGTGTTAGGTACACAACACTTTCCTCTTGGGCTGGGGAGAGACTGATCCTTTTTGATGCCAATAAACTTTAGTTTAATGAACTGGCATTTGCCAAACATTCACCAAATATTTTCAGGAGTGGAAGAAAGCAACAAACCTTAAAATTTAGAGAAAACAAAGTTGCAAAAAGACGCATAATTCTATTAAAATTTCATGCTTCAGAGACATGATGTAGTAAATATACTTCTGGATTAAATTCTTGATTTAATAAATTAAGTATCCCAACCTTTCATGCACATATATGAAAAAGATAGGATTTCCCTTGATGCATTTGTTTTCTTACTCAGAATCCCTTACCCAAAACACAGGATCAGTACATGTTCATCGTCCTATAAAATCACACAAAAATTTACCTTCATATTTATGTTCCAGATCATGTCTGTCCTGATTAAGTGTTAGAAACAAATAGAAAGAGGTGCAAGTACCAAAAATAGAGTACTGCATATATTTCTGCAGAGTTCTACTGCCATTTCCAGCAACATATTGTTTCAAAAACTTCATCTACTTTTCCAATTTCTGTAATAAAATAGAGTGGTATGGATTGAAAAACTGAACTTCCCTGTCCCACCGACTCACAGTTTATGATAAAGAGCTCCTGGGATACTAATTAATTCACAGATGAATCTGATCAGTGCAGCTGCTGGACTGCAGACCCCTGTCTTGTACGAAAGGGGTACTTTCATGAAAGTAGAAAACACTGGATGGGGGAATAAAATGCATCCTTTGGTTTCTACTCCATTAAAAGATATGGATGTGTCATCCAGAACAATTTGCCATCAACTCACCTCTACTGATAGCTTGATACAGATCTACGACGTCTACAGGCCAATGATACATGAGCTAAATTATAAATAATAAATCACATTGAAATACATTCAGGCAATAAATGCACATGTTTACACAGAAAACATTTACTGAAAAACATTAAGTACTAGTAACTAAATCGTATTTTCCCATTCTTTAACAACACCTGGATCAAAGAAAATGCACACTATGACTAAGCTCTTGGTTTTGAAGGTTAGAATGGATTTGGCAGTAAGGGTCAATGACACCTGGCACTTGTTTACTCTTGAAATCTCTTTAACCAGATGCAATCACTGCTGGCTCTAACTTCTTCACTATTCGAAACTCCTGCACTGCCACAGTGACTGCAACATGTTCATAGTTTGTTGGGACCTGAGATCTCTCAGCTGTTTTTCATCTCATTATATTCCTGGCTTTTTCTCCCCATAATATTTTGAATGTCTGTCCTTTCATTATTCCCTTCACACAAAAGAAAATTTATTCTGTCCAAAAATCTGGGTGATCTTTTGGATGGCCAGATTACTTCAGGGGGATGGAAATTTTACTCCAATCTATCACCAAAATTCAGAAAATAGTTTTCTGACTCCCTTGAACCGCCTATAACTTCAGTGTTATCGATTAGTTGGAATCCTCATGGCAAAGGTTAATGTAACAAGGATGCAGAGAGCAGAACTGCATCTTCATTGCCTAGACTAGAAAATAACTGAATTTTCCTGCTTATCACAATTGGATAACGCTAACAAAAGCTGCCCTAAACTGGCTTTATTATCAAAACAGAAAGAAACAGAGAGAATGATAGCATGAAAACAGAGGAGAAAAAACCAAACACGCTGAACTCAATATAAACAGACAGTGAAGTTCAGATCAATTCCCTGGCTAGAGGTGCTGAGGGACAGATGTCTGAATTTGGCTGATCAGAATGAAGGAAATTGACACAAGGAGCAAAATATCTAAAAGTGTAACAGATTTAAGAGCAGAATTCTTTTCATTAAGGGCATCCATTGCAGGGTATCAAAGCACTCTTCCTGTCATTGCTCCACCTTATAATCCCATCTGATACAAAGCAAAGTGCTAACTATTAAAAATTAACTAATTTATTCTGAACATATTCCTTCTTTCATCTCTGTTTTTAACTTTGCTATTAAAAGCTTTTACACACTTTTTCACTTGACATTAAGCTTCCATTTCTTCTCTCCAGAGTTATGGTAGCTCCCCATGTGATGCATAGATATGTTCGAGTCAGTGCACATTTTGAAACTGCAAATCACATAATGCAATACTCTTAGCACACGCTTTCCTTGACATTTTGTTCTTGCATGTGAAGCAAAAAGCTCCCAGGGGCCATTTTTGCCATTGAATACCAAAAAAGGTAAAAAAAAA
>VZRS01008362.1:171722-248002 GCA_013398055.1 Ifrita kowaldi
GAGTGGGATATGTTTCAATGAAAAACAAAAAAAAAAAAAAAAAAAAAAAAAAAAAAAAAAAAAGGAAAGAAAATTATTAAGTTACAGACAACATAAAACTCGCAATGCAGTGTCACTTGTCCCAGAATGACGATTACAAGTGCTGTGGGAAAACTGTCAAAGCAAAGAATTTACTGAAAATTTCAGTACAGTTTGTACTAAATTTCAAACTTCAAGCAATTTATTTAGTTATTTAAAAGATATATTAAAATAGAAAACATTCAGTAGCAATAAAAAATTATACAGTTTTCACTGAATATTGACTTTTCTTGGGTGGTTTTCTCTAACTTTTAGATATTTATCTCTTTTTTTTTAAATATATTGAAATGAAAATTAAAACCCCTTCAAATACCTCTGAAATCCAGTACCTAAAAATATATATGCCTGTGCTGTTCCACACAAAAAGATGTTCAAACTCACTTGCTACCATAATTGAGTTACATCATGCTTCATAAAATGTTGCAATCACTTCAATAACTTTTTCATTTTATTTTAGAAGCATTGAAACAGAACCCCTTTTGTACAAAAAATTTCGGTTTCACTTTCATGCAGAGGATCCAATACAAAGGTAGAAAGTTAAGAAATCAGCATATTAACAAATTAGCTGCTTTGCAGAGTGGTTGCACAAAACACTAGAGGATCAAGTTCCACTCAACAATTCATTTTCAGTTTGGTGACAAATCAAAATATACAATTCCTTTTACATCACATTTTGATTTCAATCTACTTACACACAAGTAGAAATATTCTTGCTAGAAATACGTCAGATCAAGGTTTAGATGTGCATATTGATATAGGAATAATTTGAGACATATCTTTATTAGAGGAAAAAATACATATGTTTGCAATAGCAATGGCAAACGATGTGTTTTTGTGGAAAATTCTTGCCATCTGGAAGGGTGCTAAATGAACTGTTTGCTAGGTTAGTGTTTTGTTTTGTTGATAGCCAGAGCACTTAATTTCTCTCTTTGGCATTTATTGTTCTTTGCAAATTGCTTTCCTCAGTCACTATAACAATTCATTCTAACACTACTTAAATATATATTCTCACTTGTGATTGGAAAACATTGACAAAAAAAAGAATAAATGAATCATTACAAATTCCTCCAGGTGGTTAGGATGGAATTTAGTCTCCTTTATCAGGGTTCAGTTGCCTGCTAGAAATACAGCAAGTAAAATTTAGCACAAAGAAAACAACTTCAAATGTTTATCTTTGGCTTAATAATAATCTTCAGGCCAGATGACACACTGTTAACATGGTAAGTGGGCCACTGTATTGATTACAAAATCAAAAGAAAATTATATACACTTACATAGACTTGACCTGTATTTACACTCGCCATTAAATGCTTTCTGTGGAAAAGAAGAAACCATTGGGGGAAAACACTCCTATTAAGGAAAAATTGATAATTTAGATAAAACCCAAGTTTGGACAGATGAGACACATAGCAAAGTTTTTCACATGTGCAGATCTACTACTCAACACTCGAGACCTGAATGAGAGCTTTGACCCAGCACACCTTGGTAGAACACCAGGCCAAATTTGCGATCTCAAGCCAAAGAACAACCAGATATATTTTCATTCTTTACCTTTGGTACAGGATGCACAAACTATGCTGCTTTACCACTCTCCTTCATGGATGAGCATGGTTATTTAGCTCCTTGCAGAGTGATACAACTTCAAAAGCAGCACCTTACCCAAGCACTTAATTTTAAGCGCACCATTAATCTAATTGGAAGCAAATGAATATCAGCACATTTCAGCTTAAATGTTTTACTAAATCCTTTGTTTTAGCTTTTAGAGTTTCTGCAGTGTAGTGGATTACCAGGAAAGGAACAATGTAAATTAACACCCATTTTTCTGCAGATGTGGTCCAAGGTAAGTTGCAAGAGCTGGATTTAGTTTTCCACCCCTCCTGCCACCTTTTTCACTCAAATATGCAAGGAGTTCTGATGTCTCAAAGCTTGCTGCAAGTGTAATAAATCAGATTTGCAGTTTGATTACAGTAAGTGGCTTCAAATATAATAAATTATTTCACAATTAACAGAATTAATGGAACTTGGTATGGATTTCATCTAACTTTATCTGTCTATGCATAGGCATTCTCATCTCAGGGATTCACAACAGCATCATACTCATGGTGTAACCAGCTCACATACAATTCTTTGCTTTATCAGGTCAGACTGAAAACACGTGTGGGATTTAGAGTTGCAGCTTCTGTACATTTAGGATTTAGAATAGTTGATGTTCTCCTTCAATAGCAAGTAATCATTTTCTAGTCTCATTTCCCGCTCTAAAGCAGAAAAGCTGCAAAATACAACTGGACCAATAAAATACAGTGATACAGTAATAATGCATGTTTCCAGGTGAAGGGTGGCACATGCAATGTCAAGAGTAAAAATATCTGTAATTCTACTATGTAATAATCTATGTATATTATGTCAATATATAAATACATGCTGTCCTACTTATCTCTTTAAAATAAGACAAAAGCTGTTGCATGTTCTAAAAAAATATACTTCCAGACTACCAACATTTTTAAAGTTTTACAATTAAAAACGGGATTTTATGAAATTATTTTATGCATTTTTAACTCATATTCTGAAATTATATAGCATTCACTTTGAAAAGAAGGATAATCTGCAATGCAGCTATAGTAATTTTATTTCTGTCACTAGCTATAAGATGGACTAGTCAAATCTGCCTGAAGAAAATCCCTTTTGGCAATGTTCTCACTCTGCTCTATTCCTATTCATGCTGTGAAATACATGAGGAAGTAGAATACGGCAAGAAATTAAAAAACAAGCCACACAACTTTGTATTTTAAAGTTCTTGGTCACTGTTGTATCTGTAGAATTCTTACCTTTAATTTATCAAAAATCTATACTCAAAATACCTGTAACAAATATGAAGTCAACAAAACAATTATCTGCTTCCCTGAAATAAATTCTAAAATATTTTGGGGGGAGATTAATAGTTATTAAAGAAAAATTGTCTTGATTTAAACTACTCGCTAGCATGAGCTTGAGGAGCTAAAAAAATGGGTCTATAAACACTCTGTAATTTTTCAATATAAAATATTTTTGGGCCTACAGAGCTTTCCTCTAAAAGATTAACATGCTCAAATCTTATTACTACTAGAAAAAAAATTGTTCATATAAATAAATATTAACTCTGTTGAATATGGAATTTTCTGGCCAAAGACGATAAACACAGATTAATCAATACTACTTAGGATACTTGATTTTTTTCCCCCTCTTTAAAGCACATAAAATGGTTTTCAGTCTTCTGTGTTTCCAGGTTGAGTATTGAACATTCAGCCTGGCCATGTAAAAATGGAGCATAGTCTAGTCCATGAGCAAATCAATATGTCTGTTCCAATATGAAAGGGAAATTGCTCTATCAGCAAGGACTCAGAAAGAGGGCAGCCTGCACATATCCAGAAGAATGGAGGACATGGTTTCAAGTCACTGCCATGAATTATCTGTCCAGAAACTGAAATCCGTTTGAGGCATCCCGAGACTAATGCACATCATCATCTTACTGTTAGTTACCTGATTTTTCTATCACCTTTGTCCATTTTGGACCATGAATTCCAACCTGAAGTGAAACATTCAGTTTTATTTTTTTATTGAATTTCCTTGTATTTTTTGATGCCATGAATTTGTACATTTCCCATGCAAAGGTGTAAGAATGAACACTTTCTGTCAAAACTGTGGAGTAAATCCATTGCAGGACAATTTCACTAATTCTTAAAACTGAAAGAAAATTTTAAGTTAATTTAGCTTGAAAACCAGCTATGATCTCAGTAACTGAGGAGCCAGATTCTGCCTAAATTCCCAGTAAATCAGCACCAGTGCAAGTCTCCAACTTTTATATGTTAATTTAACATAATTGAATGTCTATTCCAACATTTTGTGAGCTAGCAGAAGTTACCATTGCAATAGGCACAAGCTAGAGATTTACACATTTGAGCTGCAGAAAAATCTTTCTTTTGTAAGGCAAAGACTGTCAAATTCTCATGTCATGTTAAAAATGAAATTTTTGGCCATAAAAATCAGTGATAAAAGTTTTATTTAATTTAGGCAATTGAAGAATTGGGAATTACTTCCCTGTCTCTGACTGTGGCTGATACCACACACCCCAGGCTCCAGATACCTGATAAGAAAAGAATTTGTGCAGTTTTGTTTTCATTCAGTTGTTTAAACTTCAGTGCCAATGGGATTTATTTCCTCACTGGTTATAATTACTTTTTGATGCCAGAGGTATGAAAAAGTCCAATCACTCCTTCCAGTTAAGGTTTTCTTACATCTGTTAGGAGTGAATTACATTACCTGTCCTACTGCCTATTCATCTAACCTTATTATTACTTCAGACTGTTTTCAGGCTTCATTATACTTGACTAGCCTCAATAATTTAGCGTCAACTCTAAATTTTGCTTCGCTGAAGTCCTTTCTTTAATTTTCACATGCCATATAATTATCTGGAAAAAATTTGACGTGGGAAATATCCTAACAACTGTTAGCCTTTAGACAAACCAAAGATGTGATTTACACTCGCATTTTCTGGCTTCTGCTTTCCATTTCTCATTTTTAATCAATACCATCAATTTACTTCTCACTATTTGACAATCTTCCCCAAATAACTCCATGGAAAGAATTAGCTCTGAAACAGTTAAATAATAAATTATCTCATTTTTTAAGACAAACCCATGATTGTACCAAGGGTTTTAAAGAGTGTATCTGAATACAAATAGGAGCCATATCTGTTTTGTTTTAAAAATGGTAGCTTTACCTCTTCTTCCTTGGAAGCTGCTCACCTTCCATTCACGTATGTGTGCAAGCACACCTGTGTACATAAACACAAAAATTCAGCTTTGCACACTTCAGATCAAGCTCACACAGTACCTTTGCCCTTGTGAGATGAATCGTGCAAGTCCCATTGATGCCTTAGGTTTTAGCTTTTATATTTTTCAGATCCTGTGCAGCATAGTGTGTAACTCTGAAACTTCATACAGCCTGCTAGCTACTGTTCTTACATTTTGGTTAGACATAACAAACCCTCTCTGGGCCTGAACTCAAGGACACCTTGTTGTCCCAGGCCCTGAAATATGCAAACTAAAGCCTTTGAGCAGGAAGGCAAATTTGGGGTAATTACTTCATTGCCTGAGACTGTAATTGGAGGATTAACCCTGATATGCGAATAGACCAAACTCCTAAAAGTGTGAAGAATCTGTGACCCAGTGTCCATCTTGGATGTAGCCTCTTGACTGCCCAAAGTGTACCTTTGAAGGCCCTTCAAATGAATACCCGCTTTTATTCTCTTAATCTTGTGTAGCCTCTGTTTTCAGGTAGCCACTTCAAGGCATCACCATCCTCCCCCAAATTTTTTAAGATGAACCACAATCATACATACTACAATGGGAACCACTGACCATCTCCAATTTAACATAGTATTTTACTTATCCATATTGATATGGACTCAAATATGCCTGTCCAACAATCAACAAGGCAGATTTAGTTATTAAAGTGGTACAGTGGAGTGAAACACTATGCATTCATGATAATTTAATAACTGAGAGAGATAATTTAATAACCCTCAGAGGTCAGTACCCACCAAAGCATTCAATCACCTTGTGAGACAGGGTTTTTTTTTTTACTTTTCTCCATTCAGTTTCCATTTTCTTGACTTTTCCTTTATCCAGTGTGCTGTAGCGTGCTAAAGTTTTGATATGTCTGACTAGCTCCTACTCAAGTTTTCTTGTAATGGAACTACAATTCCTGCCCAACCTTTTGCTAGATATTATTTACACAAAACTTCTGAAGGAATTTATCTTTTGAAACTTGTCATTTAACCACACTACGTATTTACTCTTCATCAAGTTTTAATCAAGTCTGTATACTTTTACTGATGATAAACTTTCCCAAATCTACAGAATTCTAGTTTTACACTTCTCTTTGAAGCCTATTATTGAAGGTTACACTTAACCTGTTATTTATTCATTTCTTCTTCTTGAACATCCATTGTTGTATTTCTAGGTTGTTTTTATACATACACAGTTTATCCAGCAGTGAGATAAACTTAATTCTATTGTGGCCATCTCAACAGCTACAAGCAAGTGTTTGAATTTTCATGAGCTTTTCTTTACAATGTTATAATATTTAAGGAGGTTTTTTTCTTATACAACTTAATAAGATAACAATGGAAAATTTTCTTTTAGTCTGAGCTTCCTATGAACGTTAATCAAGTGACATTAGCAGCATTTTTTAATGTTTTTCAAGTTTCCTATTGATAGCAACTTGCATTTTCAGTATAAAAAGCTCAAGCAGTCTCCAGGATAGGTTTGAAAGTTATTATCCTCCTCTTTCCACTTTAAATTGTACCATGGGTTTAAGGGGCAATAGTTTTAAACTGAAAGAGGTTAGCCTTAGACTAAATACAGGCAAGAAATTTTTTCCTAACAGGGAGGTGAGACACTGAGTAGGTTTCCCAGAGAATCTGTGGACATCCCATCACTGGATGTGTGCAAGGTCAGGTTGAATGAAAGGGCCTTTGAGAAACTTGATCCAATAAAAAGGCTGTTGGACCAGGTCATCTCCAAAGGCCTCTCGCAACCTAGCCCATCCTATGATCAAGAAAGCAACATCTGTGTTGTCTGGGTCACTGGAAATGACAGATAAGAATTTTCTAGGAGGCAATCCACTCTTATGCTGTACATGAAAAGCAAAACTCCTCTAATCAGATTCCTCCACAGATTTTTTTGAGCAAAATGCAACAGACAGGATCCTCTATGCTCCGAGTGTTTTCAAAAGTTCGGAAGCTTCATAATAGGCAGTACACAGAGGGAAATGCTAGAAAATTTCACATGCAGTGCTCTAGACTGAAGGATTTATGTCATGCATGTTTCAGATTGCTGTGGAAAAAGCAAAACACCTAATTTTGTTTATAGTGCTGGTACAGTGGCCAAAGTGATGAAATCCTCTTTTTGTTTACTATCACCTTAAGCCCCAAGAAATGAAAAAAATGGGTATTTTTATAAATTTTATAATATGGTCAAATGAGATTTGTTATTAGTGTGTGAAGAGCCTTGTAGGCCATCTTACACTCAGACCTTGACAAGAATGAGCAGTTTCACGCATATACTAAACTCTGATGGATGTCAAATCACCCAGCATAATGCACACACAAATACCACACACTTACACTGCAGGATAAGTCACACCAATATCTGTAAATGCCACAGAACTCTGTTTTCATTACAAAAGGTTCTTTGGACTATTTCACTATGGCTGCACTAAGGGAGTACTTTAGAGCCAATTTGAAAATAGCAGGGGTCACAGTACATTAACAAAGATCAGCCCCATGAGGTTATCATCTTTTTTTAACTCCAGCCTAACAGGACATACATGAAGCTTAGATCCCATTTCATAATGAAATAACAAGGTTGTGTTATAGTAGCTCAGAGGGAACACTTCAAATGTGACCAAACTGCTAATTCTGCTATAACTGTCCAAAGTGCCTAAACAGCCATTTATTAAAAATAAAAAATAAATTGCTTCTGCCACTGAATAAATACCCAAATGTACAAGGTCTGAGGGCAGCATTTTGAAGGAGAAATATTTAAATGTTAGAAGCAAAATTTGCTTAATAGGAGACTTTGGATTTTCATTTGGTTGTAACAGAGCTACATGTGCCTGTCTCAAATTATGATAATATGCAGTTGAAGTCAAAAATGAATATCATATAAGATAAAGCCCACAGTACATCAAAACACAGTACATAGACACACTCCATTTAGAAATCACTTTATTTATTACATCTAGTGATAACCCCAATTGCCAAAGGAGGAAACATGCTTTCTATTGAAAAAAATTCATTCTCTTAGTTCCATACTTCAGCTAGAAGATAATCATAAGATTAGACATCAGACAATAAGAATCATTCCTTGGAAATTTAAACAACGAATTCAAGTTGGTTCACTTTTTTGAATTGAAGGCAGAAAAACTACAAAACCTTCCAATGGTCATTCTACTGCTGTCATCTGTCATCATTTCTTACATTGTAAAGGACACATTAGTACAGAACCAGTGTAGGCCAGATTCTCCTTTGATTTCAAGTCAATGCAATTTTAAAGTCCTTCCATGTAATTAATTATGTACAATATTTGTGATAAAAAATTGCAGAATTTTATAAATTAATCCCTGTCCTTCTCTGCAGCTGTGTTGACATTTATCAAACTATGTAGCACTTAAATATTGAAGACAACTTGGTGATAAACATCTTACAAGTGTCTATAAAGAAAGCAGTAAATAAAAAGAACATTTTAAAGTTGGAACAGTATCACTATTCTCATGAAATATGCAGGTCTGAGCACACAGATGTGTTCAGCCCTGCCTCTTATTTGCAGTGTCATAAATACTATGCAGTGATATTTTATTATGTTATAGTAGCACTTCTGCTTTTGACAAAAGAGATTATGTGTTGTGAGTACATGTGGAAAGACAGCACCCACTCCAATATAACCTCATATATTAAAAGCCAAGGTTGAAAACTTATTATCCACTGATTCTCAAGTCCCAGTTCAGTCCTCCAGCAAAAATAGGTGGGTTTTTTTCCCTCCAGAGTGACCGTTCTAATTATAAAGTTGTTACAAATATATATACTCACAATTATGTTCCCTCCCCAAACAAAAAGAAATATGATTAATATGAGAACGTAGGAAAGAGGAAAACACAGACTAAAGCCTCTTTTGCTGTAGCAGTCCTAGGGACTGTACGCTGCATACTGAAGAGTTCCTAAATTCAAACAAAGGAAAAAATACCATTCTATTTCTCAAATATTTCTATAAACCACATTTTGCCCTCTCTCAGCTCTTTTCCTTTTACTGCTTCATCCCACAGAAAAAACATTATGCTGGATTTGTGACATAATTTTCATGACTGCAATGCCACACATAGGATTACGACTTAACCAAAGGATCAGGCAGTAAACAAGCTGTGAAGAGAGGCTGCGAGCTTTTCTGCTGGATTAAAGCACAAATCTTCAACAGGAGTGGAAAGAACACAGACATGGCTAACCAAGGACATTGCTTTTACTACAAACATTCTCACTCAGACTTGCTGCACTGACAGCTCACTTGATCACTATCCAGGCAGACAGAACTGGAAAGACCACAGCCAACCTCACTACACCAATGGGTAACAAGGGGTTTTTTCCCTTGTTACATTTTCTTGACCCATCTGGCAGAGGACAGTAGTTCTTGCTCTGTAGGACAGGGAGACACCTTCACCTGCTAGTTCTTACTTTACCTTGATATCAGTTGGGATCTTCAAGCACCTCCCATCCTTGTACTTCATTACAGATTAAAATCTGGACCTCAACATTGGATAACTAACAAAGAAACCTGAACAAATTACCTAACTGCCTGTATCATTTGTCAAAAAGTAACAGTCACAGAGATTTAAATATTTATGTCCATCTTTTTTTTTGCTTTTTTAAGAAACTGAAGTCTTCATTTGATAGCAAAAGCAAGCTGTGCTCACAGATAAGAATGTTGTGTGTTATGCTATGAATACCTGTGCAAGTGGTTAGAGAGCCTTTACATGCCTATTATTCTGTTTCACAGGATCAAGAATAGAGGAGCAGTGGGTCCACAGACACTTTACAAGGCTGTTAGAGGTAAGAATAGATGCTGACACACCAAACTGGTGCTTTAAAAACTACAGCATTTAGGTTTAGTATGAGTTCTCAGAACCTGCTTTGTCAGTGTCTTCAGTAGAAAGGACAGCACAGTTCCACTTCTACTGGCATAATCTTCATGTCCAAACGGCTGCTTACCAAATTATGAAAAAGTCCATATACTGAGAATTTAAAAGGAGGTGTCCAATAACAAGCTGAGCTTTTTAGCCATGTAGGATGATAGGTGCATTGGGGTAGAGGAGGATGAGCAGGATGATAAAAAGGAGAAAAGAAGCTACAGAGAAAAAGGGATGTAAAACACAATGTTCGATTTCATAATACATCTCCTGAAGGCTCCACTGTGATCTAATCCTAAAACATTTCTGCAGTGTCAAGTCCACAGCCAGAGGGCATTTGTCGGGGTTTTGTTTGTTTTGATTAGATATAAGAGGGAAAATATAAGGTAGATGCTTGGTAAACTTTTAAGATACCAAAACACCCAAGTTAGGCAACAAGAATATAGAACAAAACTGTCAGGTTTTCACTGTACAAGGGTTAAACTACTATGGGAGACTTATCCAGGCCAGTTGCCACCACCAGGCAGAGCTGCAGTGCTATAAATTAACAGCCCTATATTTAAGTTAACATTTGGAAGAACTTCCAATTCTGAGGTGATGGGGTTAGTTGGAAGTCATCAAAAACTGTGAATTGCTGCAGAGGAGAAGGGTTTTTTGTACTCCTTACATAGTACCAAGGAAAGTATGGTTTCCCCAAACAGATATTCATAGACTAATGCTGTGAAATGGGTCTTATTCACAAGGAGGAAAACCATGGTTAGAGCTCCTAGGGTCATTGTGAAAACCTCAGACACAAAACTCACAGTCCAGTCTAAAAGAACCACCAGGAGAAACACCAAACTCATTTTAAGTATCACACAGTGCATGGGTAAGTAGGAAGAAAAAAAAGGAGAAAAAATAAATTATTACCCCTTGAAAATCATAGCAAGCAAAATGTACAAGTTGACCTCTTCTAAAAAGACGTATTGTTTCTAAAAGGGGACAGAATTAAAACAATAATCATGAGTTTATACACCTCAGAATTCCAAGGCTTTAAGAATCCCTTTTTAAAGACCCAAACAAACAGCAACAAAAAGACACATGCATTTAAAATCCTTCTGTGAATAGGAATATGTACTTTATAGGACATTTTAGTTTTGTTATCACCCATTTGACTTACTCACAAATGGAGAGTCCATAGCAGTTTTCATCCAGAAAGAATCTCCAGCAGCAGTCCAAGTTATCCTCATAAACACTTAACCACAAGGGGTTCTAGAAGTCCAGCTACAGTAGCTTAAAACAACAACCAATTTGCTCTAATCACGACATTTTCCATCTTATTGTAAACAGACATAACACAAATGCACAGCCTAAAGGCTTTTGCTGTATCCTCCCCTTTCTAAGGGTTTTGACCCCCTCAGCTCAGGACTAATTGAGAAAGAGCACAAAGCAAAGCAGCTGAACATTAACAAAGTCCACACCCCTTCCCTGGGGCCTGCTTTTAAACTGAGGCTCTCAAGATTGGCTTCAGCTGTAGATAATACACTACATGTCTGTTGCAGACTTACCACACCCCAGCATTTCCCCATCCATCCATCCATCCAGCATTTCCCCATCCATCAGACTCTGCCCCTGAGCCACAGACTGGCTTGCCCTCGGAGCTGTCTTACCACTGTAACCTCGCCCCTCACCCAGGAAATGTGTCTGACTGTTCCCTCCCCTGATGCTGTCCCACCCAGGGGCTGCTTTCGTGGCTGAGCTCGGGGCCGTCAGCACCCCTGGCCCAGCTCAGATCCCGTCCCTTCACTGGGTGCTATCTGGGGAGGGTGGGCACTGCACTGTCCCCAGGCTTGGCACAGCAGCCCACAATGTGAACCCTGGCACAGAGGGTCAAACTCTGAGCATTCTTCATCCCCATATCATCTTCTGTCACATCAATGGTCTGAAACTGCACCTAAATTATGCCATACAAATTGAAAATAAGAATCTTGCAAAGAATTCAGATTTATCCCTTACGACGAGGAAAGGTCTAATGACCCAAAAGTATTGCCCCTTAAACCCCAGTGGATATATATCTGCTTCATTCAGCAGCTGAGCTGACAGGAAATCATTTTTCCACTTTGGCACTGAAAGAGTGCCACAGTCATAAAACTGATAAACCAGGATTTCTTTTGTTTTATTTTATACTGAACCTAAATTGCAGACCTAATAAAAGCAGATGTACTTGGCAGGATGGTAGTGAATTAATGCACCATTCTCCTACCTCCAGAAACTTCAGGGAATGCCACGAGCTTCAGCTGCAAGTTAAATGAGGGCAGCGGATTCATCCTGGTCTGCTCTAACTCACACGATGCATTTCTCCTTGCTCAGCCATTTAAGCTCATGTACCTCCATTGCCTTCAATAGGTTTCCTCCAGGATTACAGTGAAGTTAGGCACATCTAGGCTGTAGGATTGAATAGAAATGCCAACAAACACAGTCATTGTAGCCAGTATATTATGAAAGAGTTCCCAAGGACTGTCTTCAAAAATGGGCTGCAATAGTTAATTTCACTGTGGTGTAAACTAGAGAGCATTCAGCTTGCATTAGGGTTGAATTTGTCTGTCAGATTTAGAAAATTATTCAAAGAAAGATGACGGGCAATTGCTGAAAGATATTGCTTGTAACTCCTGAGAAACTGAGTGATGCTGATCTCACAAGAATTTATCTCAAAGAACAATTTGATCTGTAACTTTCATAGATAATAAGCCTTATAAGAAAAGAATCACCAGTAGCTATTATAGTACAGCATTTGTTCCCATTGATTTGGTTAAACAATCCATTATAGCACATCAAATAAAAAAATAGTATCCAAAAGTCCATATTTTAAAGCTTAAATACTTTTAAATAGACTTCTGATTTAATTCATAGCAAGAAACTGTGGGCAGATTTGACGTGCTAGTTAAAGGTAATTCCACGCAGACAGCCTTTTGGTGCTAATATGCCATTTAAAACACGTGCTCTGTAAGCTTCAGTAAGATTGGGGTTTGAAACAGAGTACAGGCATTTTTTTTTCTTCCAATTAACCTTTCATGTAGGTATTTGGTTGCAAAGCTCAATATGTTAGAAGAGTTTTGTGTCTAGAACAGGATTAAATAAAATGGCAGTAATGTATATTTATATATTTAGAAATCAATTTGGGTGAATTCTATGTCAAATCAGTTGAGGAAAGTATTGTAGTGCTTTTGGGGCTAATAAGATCAATTCTAGGCAATCATGTCTTATGTTTCATCATAGAATGAGTTGTTCTTCCATGCTGAGTCTTTGCACAAAGTGTGAGAGATGCTGACACAATCAATAGTCTGCTCCCTACAAAAAATAGTTCAAAGGCTCTATGTGAATAACATTATCCTATTTTCTCAAAATCCTTCCTAGCATCAATAGTATGGCAAGAGAAAGGGATTCCAGCTGATTTTTAACATTAAAAAAAAATAATTATAAAGGCTCAGCAGACCAGCAGGAAGCAGAGAAATCATGAACTCTTTCCTGAAACTAACTCGATTAAAGTCAATAATCTCAGATAATTTAGGATAACTAAACTCTAACTTCTCAGCAATAATTCTTGAAGAGATCTTCACTTCTAAAAGACCAAGTAACATCTGTCATCACAGGTAAAATGAGGAGGAAGAAAAATTGTTTCTTTTTGTTGGTTTTATTGTGGGTTTGAGGGGTTTTTGTGTATTTAATATTTTATTTTGCTGCAGGGTTTTTTTACTTATTGTTTTGCTATAATTTTGAATTAGACATGTTGTAGAGCAACTTTTGATTCTGAAGTAAACGTGCTTGCTGTTATGTCCTTGTATGTGTCTGGACTTCTTTATGAATATACATGGACTGATATTCTGACGTAAATAGGTCAATATTTAGTCTAAATGTATATGTTCCTTTTAATGAAAGTGATTTCCATATTCATTACTAAAGCATAATATTATTTTTCCAGTGAAATTTTTTTATTGATTTCATTAAAAGAAGGTCATAAAGAATCACCCAAAGTAAGTTTCAAAGCTATTTAAAATATAATACATTATTTAGGGAAAAAAAAAAAAAAAAAGGAGGAAAGAACAAAGAAAAGAAGGAAATTTCGACCTATGCAAGATTTGACTTGAAATTCCTTTTTTCCCCTCCAAAATAAATTTTTCATGTTTTCAGTTCAATAGAAGTATAAAATTAGACATATAAGTTAGTTTTTAGACATGGAAATTAATTTTTATGCATACAACTTTTCAGTGCACATAGTGATGACTGTCAGTAACAAATGGCAATTATGTCTCCAGCTCAAACTATTCTAATGATCACGTGATGGATACTGTATTTGGGACTTTAATTTTGTACATAGCTACAGATGCTCCCTCTGTACTATTATATTTTTCTGAATAAACAGCAAGACAACCTGGAGAGAGATGCTCAGGGGAAGAATATTTCAGAGACCAAGTGGTTGAACAGTCTCACATCAAGATGGTTGTACCAACTGGGCATTGAATGGGGCAAGAAGAACTTCTTAGGAATGAAAGGGAATTGGGAACCCTTTGCTGGAGCTTGAAAATCATTGATTTCCTCAAAGCAAGGATACATAGGGCAGGGGAAAACTGTATATAATCCATTATTACTCCAGTTTTCTCTTCCCCAGTAGATGAATGTTCTCTGTTGAAAAAGGTTAAATAGTCAACTTAATTTTCTAGTAAAACTTTTAAAAAGTATTTAGCAAGCCTGTGATCACCGGTAATTTATTTTGCAGGAGACTGGAGACACAAGTAGACATATCTTTCTCAAAGCTTTGACCAACTTAGGTATTAACAGGGGCTGTGAATTCACATTAAAAAAAGTCATTAACATTTTAGTAGCTCTTTCCAAACAAATTCTAAGGTCCCAGGGTAGTTTCAAACCTAAAGTAAGCTTTCTCGATATGTGATGTCATGGTTTAGCCCTAGCCAGCAAGTAAGCCCCACCCAGCTGCTCCATCACTCCTCCCTGATGGGATGGGGGAGAGGATCAGAAGAGTTAAAACGAGAAAATTTGTGTGTTGTGATAAAGATAGCTGCACAGAGAGAGAAAAAACCATGCATGCAAGCAAAGGAAAACAAGGAATTCATTCATGCCTTCCCATGGGCAGGCAGGTGTTCAGTCATCTCCACCACTAGGAAGAAAAATGCCATCATTCTGAGCCTCTCCCCTCCTTTCCTCTTGCTCCCCCAGCTTTATGCCCTGAGTGCAATGCCATGTGGTCTGGGATATCCCTTGGGTCAGTTGGGGTCACCTGTCCTGACTGTGTCCCCTCTCAACTCCTTGTGCCCCCCAGCCCACTCCTTGGTGTGTGAGAGGCAGAAAAGGCCCTGGCTCAGTGTAAATGCTCCCCAGTAACAAAGATATCCCCCAAATTTTCCATGCTATTTCCATTACAAATCCAAAGCACAGCCCCATAGTAGCTACTGTGAAGAAAATGAACTCTATCCCAGCAAAACCAGCACAGATGATAAGTAAGAGAACTAACACGCAGTTAAAAAAAAATCCACTAAAACTCAGACAAACAACAAAAAAAGACCAAACAGAGCTAACACTACTTTTCATATCCAAGCTACAAAAGCTGTGTCATTTCACTTTCAGAAACAAAATTACACAAGACAGCTTGAGCCAATCTAACACCTTGTCACTGCTCCCTACTGCATGCTGTCTGTTTACCTTGCTTTAGCTGTAACATATACCAGGCCTCTCCATGAGGCGATTTCAGATGGTTTTCTGCTGGGTTAGTGCAATCAGTTTTTCGAGCGATGTCATGGGTAGAGCCTAAAAACGACCAGAATGACACCATGTGAAGGAGGGAGGAGCTGCTCCTGCAGCCATGTAAGAGGAAACCTCCCCATCCGGCAGCGGTCGTTTGTGGGACAGACTCAGGGTCTCAAATAATCCCAACTGGAGAGGAATCAGGTTATAATGGTTTGGACAACTTTAGTGCTCAGGATTTACAAGCTTGAGAGAGGCCTAAACAGATATAATGTTGATATAACTAGCGATGTAATGATCTAGATATAATAGATATAATATTCATTCTGATTACTAAATTACGTAGGATTTATCATTTTACTAGTTGATCATAGTGTACAGAAAGAATATCAGGTTTTGTTGTCAAAATTTCAAGAACCCCTGAAGGCTGCTGTTGGTTAAAAGTAATATGGCACTGCTGATCTCAGAAGTATGGCATGTCTATGATCTCAGAAGTGTGAAAAGTTAATTGTTATGAGTGTAGCAGAAATTGTGCTGCCTCTTCCATCTCCAGCTCTCCAACGGCGAGAGCCTCCTCTGTTTTGTAAACATAAGACTGTGTCAGGTGCACAAACTGTAGGTTGAGCTGCATTCTTGCAATGCCACAATGTGTAACCTCTTATCTTCCTACAGTTCTATACAGACTCAGGAATGGAGAAATCATGGGAAAAATTAAATAAAAAAATATTCTAGTAGGTAGAAAAAAATATTGATGAAAGGAGTATCTAGCTGTACATATTTATGTCTAGATATGTCTTTAATTGCTAAATTACCAACATTATTTTTTAAGATTATCTAGATTTTTTGTAAATGAAAGGAGAATAATTTATAAGATTTTATGTGAATGTTTTATTTATTATAAGTGAAATCAGAGTGTTATTAAACTTCTGTTGATACAGGGAAGGTGAGCTCACTAAATTCATATGACATTATTTAAAAGCTCTTAAAAGATACATGGTGGATTTCAGAGGAGTTTAGCTTCAGAATTTTTCTATTCTTACAGTATAGAAAAGCTGCAACAAGCAAAGATAGAAGATTATACCGAAATGGATTTCACTGAAGAGATTAAATCACAGGTTCCCATATTAATTTATTTACCTCATATCAGCACAGCTGAGGGTATACCTCTTCAGATTATGTCAGATCATGCATATCTCAAGAGCAAGGGCTCTCTTGTAGACCAGAGGACAGATCTTTTCAAAAATGCAAAATAAAGTAATGCGAATATGTCTGGGCACAGAGTGGGATAAAGAAGGCCAGTAACTGATGATGATGGAAAAAGTAATTGTAACTATGCATTTTTTCACTTTCTCAGTGGCTTCCTATTAAGATATTTGCATACTGAAAGGAAAGAAATGGGAATAAAGGCGGACACTGAAAGACAGTCAGATTCTTTAATACATCCTTGTTTTCTGAATCTCATTTTTATTGGCATACATACACGACTTTCTAAAAAGAAAAAACAATAGCCCAAATACTTGATTCATAGAAAAAATTCTCATTTTCTCTATGAATAATGGTCTTGATCCCATATAAATCCAAATAACATCCCCTGGACTATAGTGCAGAAATATTTCAGAGGGAAGGTCACCTTTCATATGCATCTCTTGGAGATACACACAAAAAAAGGCACAAAGAAATCTCAAAATCCACTGCTTAATCAACCATTTTGCTTCACAGAAGCAATCATACCTGAAAATCACCACGTCTATTTCAATCATCAGGTGGATGTAGCAGTTCCCACAGGCAGAGTCGGTCCTCTTTCCCTCCGTGGAACTCCATAACGTGCAGCACAGATGCCTGGCATAAGCCTCCAGAACATTCTGACACAGACATATTTGTAAAAACGAAGTAAACCCCACTCCCCAGCTGGGAAAAACAATTTCAACATTTTCAGGATTCTACAAAGGCTTATTTTCTCATTTAAAGCTGTAAGTAGCTAAGTACACATGCATCTTGGCAAGTGGAGGCTTTTTGCATTTTTTTAACAACACCTGCAAAAAGAAAGAGAAGAATGACAAACTAAAGTATGTGTGGGTTGATCACATGTTAGAGGAATGGTTTTACATCCACTCTATTATTTTTAAGAAATGAATTCATTTTGATTTAAAGTGATAAATACCCCTTTCAAAGAAAACTTCGGCAGAAAATATCGTTTCGATTTCTATCTTCTAAAGTTATTTTACTCTGAACTATTTCACTGCAAAATTACTGCAAACAGAATTTTACAGTAACCCAAACTAAAATATTTATTATATGCAACTGATAGTGTGTGACCTATTTCTATATAGGTCTTCACTTTGCTCACCTATCACCTCAAGATACATCAAGAATTTTTTGCTTTTATCTTTCACTGAACATGCCCTAAACCAGAAGGCACTTATATAAATCAGAATGATCAAGAAATGTGTTTGAAGTTCAACATTTTTAGCATCTCTGATATAGTTTGTCCATATTAATATTAAAATGAAACAATCTCAGTGAACTACAGTTCAATTTATGGAATAATTTAACTCCATAAATATTTTAGTAAACACATTATTAGCTGCCTTACGTAGCTTATCTATTTGTGTGATCAAATTAATTCTAATGCTCTGGAAAAATCTGTATCCTTCTGAATTGAATGATTGGTCCTGCTTAATGATATATTCTCTGTTATAGAATTACAGTCACCTTGTTTTGTGCCTTAAAAACAATGCAGGAATTCACTGCCGATATGCAATCGCTTTGCTGTGCCAGAAACCTAAATCGGAAACACAAACTCTTCCAGATATTTAGTCCACAAGTTGCTCTAAATCTAGAGCACAGGGTATTAAATTATTAAATATTCAGATGGAAAATTTCTGATGTACTAGACTGGGAGTGAAGAGATTCGAGTTCTGCCTGTTTCTCTGTCACTTTAGATGCATTCCTGATTACTGATGTTGCTTGCCTGACATGTCCTGTATATGCAGTATGAAAAGAGTCATGCTAGCTCCTCAGGAAGGAACCCTGATGGCATTTACAGCTCTTGATTCCAAAACGGGTTCCATATCCAGTTGTTACATGAGCATCTCAGATACAAAAGAAAACCAAACAAAGAAACACCCAAACATTCCAAAAAAAGATACTGCAAATCTAAATCAAAACGTGATATCTGCTCAAAAATCATTTTCTATTTGACATTGTCATATTTACCTTTCTTCCATAACCCAGCAGGCAATCAATAATTAAAAAGATAAATAAATCAGTATGTTCTTGTAAGTGAAGCATTAGCTCATTACCCTTTTTTTAACTTTATTTACCATCACTTGGAAGACCTGGTCCTTTCTTTCACTAAGTTCAGTCTCCTGAAAGTGATGTTTCTTTCATTTACTAATCTGACACATGAACAAATAGATGCTGTGATAATTGTTAGGATGCTCCAAGGGAAGATCATGAATTCCAGAACAAAACAGCAGGGTAAGAACTCCTAAGTGTCTATCCTGCTTAATGTCCTTGGCAATAAAAAGGACAAATTACAAACCAGAAAATTTTGATATGGGATTTACTGGTTTTTTGCACAATGCTTTTGGTTTCACTTGTGCCCCCCCTCCTTCCCTAAAGCTATCCTCAACTCTTTAACCTTTAGAAATGGTACAACCCAGTTCCAGACTGCCTGCAGAGTCATGGGAACAGAGAATGGTTTAGGTTGGAAAGAACCTTAAAGATGATCCAGTCCTAACCCTCCTGACATGGGCAGAGATACCTTCCACTAGACCAGGTTTCTCAGAGCTCAGTCCAACCTTGCCTTCAACTCTTCCAGAGATGGAGCAGCCACAGCATCCCTGGACAATCTGTGCCAGTGCCTCGCTGCCCTCACAGTAAATACTTTTTTCCTAATACGTAATTGTAATCTACTGTCTTTCTGAACAAAGCCATTCCCTCCTTCCCCTATCACTACAGGAACCTATAAAAAGTCCCTCCCCACCTCCCTTTAAAGCCCACTTCAGATACTGGAATGCTGCCATGAGGTCTCCCCACAGCCTTCTCTTCTCTAGGATGAAGAACCTCAGGTCTCTCAGCCTTTCCTCACAGGAGAGGTGCTCCAACCCTCTGATCATCTCTGTGGCTTCCTCTGGACTCACTCCAACTGGTCCACATCCTTCCTGTGCCAAGGAGCACAGAGCTGGATGCGGTACTCCAGCTGGGCTACTTGTGAGAGCAGAGTAGAGGGACAAAGAACCACTGGTCACAATTCTTTCAATGCCATAAAAAAGCGTCTTCAGAACTGGAATACCTTCAGCAGTGACAACTTTCAGAAATACATCATGTTCAGATGGAATCTCAAGGGCAGAAGTGAAAGAGGCAGTTGCAGTTCTACCTTCAATCATCATGGAAGATTCTCCTCACCTGATTTATAGTCATTCCAAACCTCCCTTGACTTATTACCTTTGTGGGGTTTTTCTCAGGGGCTGCCTAAGAAAGGTCAATTTCTGCATCTGACAACCAGCTGTTCAGCAACAGAGAACAAATGAGATGGGCTTAGCCCGCTTTTGAATGAGTTATCCTGGAAGTAAACCAGAAGGGAAGAATAATGGCTGTAATTGGTGTGCATCAACCACTTTTGCCCATCCATCCTGAGTGGTGGAAAAGGAGGGAGGAAAACTGTCCCTCCTGCAAGGTTCAAAGGTTCCCCCACTTCCTTTGCCTGATTGAGGAGTATCTCAGTGCTGCCAGTGCCACATTGCAGAGGGCGAGGGGAAGAATAAAGCTGCCCACATCTCCTTCACAGGCCTGATAGTGAACTTAAGCCTAGACCACCCCCGAAGTACCTCAGGAAGGCTGCGTGTTACACCCATTGCAGTGGCCTCCCTCAGAATGGATTTTAGCAAGAAACACTGCAGCCACTGCTGCACTCTCACCTTGGAAGTATTCCAAGGTGATCCTGGAATCTATGGTAGTGAGAGGTTTTCCATAAGCTCTAATAATTGTTTTCTTTATGCACAGCAGCTGATGGCTCACCTAATCAATTCCCCGTCAAACACAGCTCTGTGAATGAGACTTTACTTCAAAAGTCACGAGGCAAAATCTCTCTTACTTGGCTTTAGAGTTTCTCTGACAGTGAAGGTTTTCCTCTGCATAGTATCTGCAGCACTTGTTACACAAACAAAAAATCACAGATTGATAAGACTTGACTTATTAATTGTGCAAAGGGACCAATTATAATAGATTATTAGGATGAACCTTTGTCCCTGTAGATGTTGAGACTAGAATCACAGGAAGTCAAATATTATGACAACTATTCTTTTGGGCTTGGATAGGAGCTTGGAAGTTATTGAAATAAAATATGAATGGCTAGACATGCATATAATATAATTAAATGTATTAAAGTAATGCAGAAGTTCCCAAAATATGACTCATACTTCCGAGCTACCAACAAAGGAAAAGAACTGCTGCTGCTGGAAGGAGCAGTTGACAAAAAGAGTCACTACACAAAAGCAACCCAAATAAACAGATAATAATCTCAAATGAGAAAGCTTGCAGCTGGATTCTTCTATCAGTTCATGACTAAGTAGCATAATAGGCAGGAGAAATGTGAAACAGAATTCTTTGGCTTGTACTTCAAAATATTAGAAAGGATTTCAAGTACTGAAGACGTTGCTGAGACAAAAGAAGCCTGTGGTCTGTATTATCATAATGCATCAAATTAAAAAGTTATAGGTTATTATATGTCACAATTAAAGTCAAAAACAATCCTGCAGCTCGCCTGACACCTTGTAATTAACTAAAATTTTGCTAGTATAAACTGATTTCTCTACATGTAAATCTTAAGTGTGTGGAATCACAAACCAGTGTGGTCCCAGCAGGCATGTTCAGTCTGTAGCACCATGACCACCTAATGTCAAGCAATATACAAAACATTACTCACAGGACAGTGCTATTTCGATGCAGTGTGTACATTGATGCATTTTTTAAATAATGAAATAATTTTAGTACATACACCTTGCCAATGCTTGTGTTTCAATGGCTCAATATGCATTTTTATTCCTTTGTGGCTGCATTACTTCTATTTAGATGACACTTCATGGGCACACCAGTCCAAAAAGCAGAGATTTCTCTGCAGAACTCTGTGATAGACAACAAAAAATATACTATCTCTAGGGTAAAATAGAAAATGAAAGCTAGAAAGATGTAAATATAGTCAGAAAGTGGCATGAGTTTATTGGACCTAGCCATGTAATTCCTGTCAACAATTTGGACATACATTCCAATGGCATAAATGATCCAGTAACAGCATCTGGTTTTAACTTGTTTTGCTCAATAGGCATATAAATGCATTTCTGAATAGGAAACTATGAATTTTTTCCTATTATCTTTTCTCATATGCAAATAGTTCTGAGAAACAGGCTGCGTTCTGAAAATAAAATTTATTTAGAACCTTGTAAAAGTTCTCTATAAAATGTAAAGGAAGAGTCTGATTAATCTAAGAGGATTTATGAATATTTCCTTAAGTATTTTTCTTTCTCATTGCTAACTGTGAGCTTTAGTGACCATAAACCATACATCTAAAAGAAAGGCCTGAAGGTTTCATATACCCAGTTTTACTCTGACTTACAATTTTATCAAAAATGAATTTCAGGATTTCTGAAGAAACTGCATGGACAAATATAGCACAAGCTTTTATTAGAAAATGGTAATGGGCATAGTATAATCTTATCTCATTTATCTTGACATTCTTGTACCTTTTTTCTGCTCCCATGTACATGACAATTACCTTTTGTTACTGCTGTTGCTGTGAGTAAGACAATAGAGGTCACTGCTGATAGTGTAAGTTGAGAGTTGGCCTGAGCTTCCCTTCTTGAGGAGACACTATCATCTGTCCTTTTCAGAAAAAAAGGAAATGCTGACATTCTGTAAACAAAATCAACTGACTAAGCTGACAGCCCCTACAGTGTTCTGTATTGAAAGATGCTTAAAAGCTATTATCTGATGAACATTTGTGAAAAAATAAATATTACGATACGTAGCATTATTTTACTGTTTTAGAGAGGATATTTGCATATGGCAGAGACAGGGAGGTTTGTACACAATGTGAAGCTGACATGTTGGCATCACTGAAAAGATAGGGACTAGTCACTTTTGAAAGGTCATTCTTCAAAGGAAATTATTTTTCTCTGTTATCTCGCACACAATTGTTTAGTTTTCAAACTTTCCAAAGGCGTTCATATTTCAGTATAATCACAATAGTGCATTCCATTAGCTATGAAAAAGATTAAGAATGACCTTTCATCAGGCAAAAGACACAGCACAACTGGCAGCTTTATGTATTTATTTTCAATTAGATATAAAAATGCAGCAACATTCCAATTTTCAGCTACATTCTTGCACAAAGGCAGGCATTTCAGACTATGCAAGTACTAAGAAAGTGTGAACATTAAATGTAAAACAAATGCATATGAAAAAGTGAGGAATATTTAAAGAAAGAAATGAAAATTGGTTGTGGCAGCAGTGGGAAGATAGAGTGTATTTAAACAAACAAACAAAGCAAGAAAGTAAACATCTGTTTATGGTCATTGCCTACAGAACCCGCCCTTTTTCATCAAGATGTTTTCTTGTTTATACCTTTTCTAGGTACTTGTAGCATTCAAGTAGGAAAAGCCAAACCCGACTGGCAAATATCCTTTATTCATGCTCTGTCAGAACAGGCTTGATTAGTCATGTTATCTTCATTATCAGCCGCTCCTAAACTACAGATTTGGTGAGGCGTGGGCTGAGGGTTCCCGGCACGTTGGTCTGGATGACCTCTTCTTGCCCCCCGGGGTCTCTTTCCAGTAGATACCTGTCTGGGAGAGGATAGGAACAGAGAGGGGAAAGAGAGGAATGGTGTACACTTAACTCTTGTCACACAGGTCACAACTTCCAATTTCAGGTTGTATCTGCAGAGCTATAGCTGCTCCAAAACCTTTCAGAAAACACAGGGTACTCACACAATTTAGCTGTGGTGGCATGAAGTTAATTTTTGGCAATACTCAGAGCTTCATTGATCTTTACTCTATAAGCAGCTATCACTGCAGCAAAGACATGCTAAAGAGTTTGGTTATGAAATCCTTCTGGGTCCCACCAGATTCATCTCATCCAGCCTGCAGTCTTCTCTCCAATCCTCAGCTTTCTCTCCCTTATTAAAGAGTTCAGCCATAGGCAGGGTAGGGAGATTCCTTGAAGAAAATAACTTGGGTTAGTTTGTAGCTCCAAGCTTTTCTGGAAGAGACACTACACCCATTCAAAGAAGAGAATATTATTATATAAATCTCAGTGAAGCAGTGGTCAGATTGAATCTTGAGGTACAAACTTTCATGTACTATGACCTGCACAGCAGGATTGACCCTAAACCTACTGAACTTGTTTGATTAATACCCCCTGAAGACCATCAGTGGCCACTGCAAGGAGCTCTGCTCGTTGTCTTTGGGTTCGTGCAGAGTGTGATGAGCACATTCCGTGACGTGGGAGCCAGTGCCAGCCGCGTAGGACTTGTCACTGCTTCCTGGGTTAATCTTGCAACAGTTTTAGATGTTCCTTGTGATAGAATCATTCATCTGAAGTAATCATTCTTTATCAAACTCCGAGAAATCAACTGTGATATATTGTGAGCATTTTGCATTTTTGCTATCATAATACCAGTTTGGGCAGAATTATAGGATTACAGCTGTATCAAAAAGCAGGGAAGATTCATCTCAGCTTGAGGGATTTGTTTTATAATAACTTCCTTTTTTTTTTCTGACAGATATCCAACAGAGAGGAATTCAAGTACTTTTTAAAGGCTCTCTGTCAAAAATAAACTGATAAAAGCAATACTGAATTAGTGCATTTCCTGAATGACCTAACTTTATTTTTTATTTTGTCAACTCTGCCTATTTGTAGAGCACAGAAAAGCTGTTCTGACACTGTCGTGGAGTTCGTATTGTTAGACAAATGCAAAAATACGTGATTTTCTTTGTAAGAACATCCTACCTCCAAGGACTAGAATTCAAGCTGTTGTGTACAAGAAAAAAATTCTGAAAGTAATGTGGTCACTGGAGTATTATCCCCAATGGCAATATCCTCATTACGTTATCATCCTGCACCAACACAAATTAATTATGATTTATCAGAAAAAAGCACAGATATCCAAATCCTATATCAGAATTTGGAAAATTTTGTTTTTGCATATAACCGCAGTGCACAATTTCAGAACTCATATTCTAAGAGTTTCTAGATAAACAAATTAAGTCAGTAGAAAAGAATGGCTCAAAAAGAACACAAACATCAAGCAAAAATTCCCAGTGTCACCATCCCAGCAGCAGTCAGACATCTTCCATGTAAAACGAATAGCTGAAACACACACTGGCTTTCACTCTGGCTTTTCACAATTTAAATATAAGAGCTTTACTGCAAGCAGGCCAAGCAGGTTTTTGTTCAAGACTTTTTCTTTTTCTTTTTTTTTTTTTTTTTTAATTTATTTAACATATTTGGTGGAGAAAGAGGGGGAAAATTGCTTGAAGTTAGCAGGTTGAAATGAGTCACAGTGTTTGCAGTAGCAAGGCCTTATAGAAGGTTTTGTGTTTGCTCCCGAGAGTCAGAGTGGGCTCATGTAGGGTCCTGGCGGAGTGTGTTCCCTGGCAACTTCTCTTTGACTACAAAATAAATAAAGAAAAAGAAAAAAATGCAGTAAAAGCCTTAACACTTTTAAATTTCAAATCAGTTTTTAACTAAATTTCCTTTGTTGGACTAGTCTGCTTTCCACCTCTGCATAAGTTATCATTAGGTGTACTCCTTGACAGGATAAAACAGTTTATTCAGTCATTTTTAGAAGATCTGTAGAAAAGTTTTTCTGGTTAAAGCTACAGGTAATAATGAATGGATTCTGACATCCCCTAGAGACAAATTCCTTGCCTTGTGCCAGACCTTTTGTTGTAGCAGCTTGATATTTCCTCCAGCGGCACAAAGCTGGCAGGGTTGGATGGCTCCCTGCCCTGGACTGTGCACTTTGGGACACAGCAACCAGGACAGCACAAAGCTCTGCTCTGCCCAGTCAGCCTTGCTGAGGTGTGAACACTGTCTCAGTGGCCTGGGAGTGTCAATAATAATAATAATAATAATAATAGGTATTACTTTTATTTATAGCTATTAATAATAATAACAATAGCTGTTATTTATTATTTTTACCTATTATTCTTAATAATAGCTATTATTTCATATATTCTATATGAAAATGCAGTGGAAATGAAGGTGTTACACCCAGCTTCTTGCACACCCACTGACTGGCTCTTCCCAGACCAGAAATTATCTCATGAAACAGTTCACAGTGTTCAAACACTTTTTTGCTTATTTGTAAAAGTGTAACATAAAATGCTCTTGCAGCACCATTTAATCTTGTGTGTATGTGTTAAGGTACAGAGACTTCTGCCCAGACATTCAGCAGTTCTCTCTCCTTCCTGTCTTCCTTTCTTTTTCTTGTCAAGTTGAACTGGGATTTGATAATTCTTTAGGAATCCAAGTCCCCGATCAAGATTTTGAAAATATGGCTTATTCCTATCATAATATCAAAATTATTATTTTTTTATCCTTGAAATACACTTTTTCAGTATTACTAATAGTAGGACTCTTAGTTATTTCCATATTGTGCTCCATCAAAATTATTCTGGTAATATTAAAATTTTTACTTATATAATATTTTCATCTATATTTATGCAACATTAGCATTTCTACTCATATATAATTTCCAAACATTCTGAAATATTTCCCTCTTCTACTCGTGGCTTCTTTCCTATTAAAACAGGATTGAGGTGCCAAATTTCCCTCAAAATGCCTATTCTACTGGTCTTTTATTCAGATATCAGATAATCATGTTCTACACGTACACACTCATGCACACAAGGGATTTAATTACTCACTCCCTTGCAGGTAGTTTACATATTTGTGCAAAATAAGTGATACATATGAATGAGTGGAATTGGCATATGCTGCTTTTCATACAAATAGATGCACACACACATTAAAAAAAAAAAGAAGATCAAACCCACAACGCTTACAAAAAGTACAAGAAAATATTACCAAGGATACAGCCACCTTATCTAAACTGATATTAAAGGACTCACCAGAATTAGCCAACAAACACATTTATAAGAGTAATCCTAGTCTAGACAAGGTCTTATAATTTAAAAGAAGATTTTCAGAATCATCTGAGAGCTATTAGTCCTCTAGGTCTCAAGATGCATCAGTTTCAGGTAAGAGCGAAATATAACAAAAGAGTTTAAAGAGGTCAGTTACAGAACAGACAAATAATATACTTTTAGCTTCATATGCTAAACTCAAAAACATAGAAACAAAACCAAACTGAAGCCAGAACCCAAAAGATTTAAATATAATTAGAAAATTGGATTTTTGGAAAATCCTTGATACATGTGAAAACTTGTACCTGTATTGAAGACATTAGTAAAAAAAAAACCCAAATATTCTTATAGATTTAGTTTCCTAAAATAGAATAAAGCAAAAATCTGCCATATAAATCAAGTTAAGACTAAAGAAATTATGAAAGACAATTTTTTTTCCTGTAAATAAGTTGCCAGTGCCTGACAGCTTTCCTATTGATTTTTATTTTAGAAACTGCTTAGTTCCCCTCTAGCAGTCACAGGTAGAGACATCTTATTCTCAGGATGTTTCCTAGAGGCTTTTTGCTTCTAAACTATTTTTTAAAACGGCAAATATATCAAGGAAAGCAATTCTTATAGGCTAATGTCTGCAGTTAAAAGAAAATCTACATTCTTGTTAAAATCTTGCTAAATGACACAATCAGGGACTTCTGTTTCAGGCAAGACTAGGAGAGATAAAAATTACTTTATTTAAAAAGAGACTACTCACACTAGATGGACATAGAAGATGATTCAATCTCCCCTCTACAAATGCATCCCCAGACACGCTTGATTTAAATCTTACAGAGGATGAAAGAGTTATTGAAAGTCATATTAACCATGAGGTTTTCTTCAACACCTGAGCTAAAATACTTCAGTACAAAGCACTGATGGGTTTCAGAAAATCTGGTCATTTTAACACAAACTGGGACAACAAGTGCTATGGGTAAGGGTGGGTACAAACAACGTGTAGAAAGAAGGAACCAAGGCAGAGTGTGGTCACGGTTTGCATCTCATCTTTTTTGCTGCTCTCATGAAAAATGAGCATAGTACACTATTTTTTTTTCTGTCAGAAGTTTCTTGCTGCCACCTTGCTTTATAAAAGTACATTTATTTAGTCAGGCAGCTGACCTCAGGAGAAAGAGAAAAGACTTGTGTAAATCCAAGTGTGAGGCAAATATTCCTTCCTGTATTCCACAGAATGTTTTTAATGAAATATTAAGTGGATGAACTTACTCTCAGATTATATTTTGGATTACACACTAATGTCATCGTGGAGCCCTTCATGTTCCATCAGTTTATGCTGTGTTGAATAGTAAAACATTAGGCATAGGTCATTTATTTCAGCAATCATCATCTGTATAACAGTTGAAGAGAATGTTACTTGTCTAACAACAGCAACAGGATAACACATTCCCCTTCCCTTTCATCTGGCTACTGAATTGTTGCTCGGCACTAAAAGGATTAAGCATTGCATAATAATCACAATATCAAGATAAATGTGACTAAGAAAGCACATTAAGGCTGTTTCAATGCACACTTTCTCATTAAATCTTTGTACAGAGAATCAGAAGCTCGGCTCTTGTAACACAGACAAAACTGGGAAAGTTTCTGGCACACTTAATAGAAAATATAAATGTAAATTTTGCATTATTACGTGTTAATTCTGGACATGCAAGCAGCCTAAAAATTATACTTAAAAAAAAAAAAGAGTCTTAATAAAAAACAATTGCTTTATCTCTTTGGGCACCATGTATAATTTTAGTATAGTACCTGATTTGATAGAACTGAAGTATTTATTGCAAACTTTTTGATCCGTGATCAGTCCCTAGAGATAAGCACTAGCAAAGTCAGAGGCTTAGATATTCCCCAAATTTTAGATCCTAAATAACCTGCCTCACAAAACACTTTCCAGTTGCTATCCTTTCTCAAAACAGCAGGCTTTTGAATTTTAACTAAATTTTTATTTGTGCAAAAATTACTCCTGTGTTTGAGATTTTCAGTAGGGTCAATATAGTGACTATATCACTGACATATTATTGTGTTTCCTTTCCAACACTTTTTACCTAAAAAATCCAAATTTTCTCATGTTGGCCCAATAGCTACCTGTTGCATTGTTGAAAAAATTGATTGTGGTGTTTTTGTGACAAAAAACCCCACTTTTTTCTTGCAATCACATTATGCAAATAGAAAACCAAATGCGAGGAACCTGTTGAACCAGAATTTTAACAATTGGATATAATACGTTTGATTCAAATTTTCTTCAATTAAAATGTCTGTAATCTTAGCCTACTTAATGCAGCACATGCTTTGAACAAAAGTATACACCACAAATTTAATTAAAATTGTCAAATGAACAATACATTAATGAGAGAATACTAGAAAGATGACAATCTTGTAAAAATCAAAATTGGTGTAATTCTGAACTTTTTTTGTGTAAATTATTTGTTCAAAATTCTAGATTAAAATTTTAAAAATCTACCACTTGTGGTCATAGGAGAGGAGGAATAGCACATATGAGAATGCTGGTCTTTTTTTACCTGTTAATAATTTTATTTATTGCCCTCCTTCCTCTTGTTTTTTGGTGGTTTTTTTTATTTTTTTTTCCTGTGAAGAGGGAGAATTCTTCAAGAGTTGGGGAACTTCACTGAGGTAAAAATACAAATTTGGTATGACTGTGGAACTGTGATGAAATCCAATAGAGACCAATACTTTTTGTTAGCTGGGAACTTTGAATGTTTGATATTGTTGCTAGGTCTTTGAGAAATTTATTTCTTTAAAATAGAAAATCCCTCTTTCTGTATATTTTAAAGGCAATGGTGCTGAATATTTTCACTAAAAAGATTTGTCAGTTGCTTCAAACGTAGCCATGACCTTTTTGTTTTCAGTACCTCTGCAATACCAAAACCTTCCACAGTCAGTGCTACATAATTCATTTCCATGTATGTGAGTTCTGAAGAAAAAAATTCTGATAGCAAACATGCTATGTCACCTGTAGGAATTTTAGAGGGTTTTTGGGAGGTTGTGGTGTGGAGGACTCAAGAGTCAGAGGACGAAGACAGCACCTGATGTGAGATTGTGGTCAGGAGCCCAACAGCAGCACTGGTAGCCAGGAAGAGGACTCAGGGACGCCGGGCAGTTTGCTACAATGCAGAAAACAGCAGCACTGAAGGGCTAAAATAAGGGCTAGGACCCATAGGAAGACACAGTGGGTAGAAGGGCAGGAGTGTACATGCACTTTTTTCTCTGATCTGGCCAATTTTAAATTTGAAGGATAGGCATCCTACTTTTTTTATTACAGGAGCACCTGACTTCTTGATTTTAAAAGGTCTTTGATCTTCCTTGAGGATCCAGGGCATCTAGTTCTGTTCATCTCAAAACAGGGACAAATTTCCCATCTCACCAGGCTGCATTTTTGACAGTTTTTGAAATTTTCTTTCTATAATATCTTAGCCTTACTTTCCATTTTGTAAAAGAGACTATCTCCTTCATAACATAAATCTAGGAAGCAAAATACCCTTAAGTTGTTTGCCAAGACTTTCAGAAAACTGTTCAAATGGTGCACGATGTCACAGAGATACTCTTCTGTTAATTATGAACTGCAAAATCTTAGGGGAGGTGGGAAGAAGGAAGATACTAATATTAAACTGTATCCATCCATGAAATTTAAATACAAACGCTGAATTTGGGCTAGACCTTTATTTGGTGTCTAGTCAGTATAACTCTTCTAACTTCCCTCAGATCTATCCAGCGTGCACAAGTTGATTAGTTTGTTCATTAGTTCTCTTATCCATGATTACATCTCCCAAGGACAGGCTCCAACCTCAGCCTCCATGTTTTCCATGCTGGGTTATTCCCTGTTGTCCAAGACTGGCCATGTAAACCTTTAAGCTTATATATCCATCAGTTTTGATGAGAAGTCACACAGGCATAGGAGTCCATGTGCCCAAATGTCTTTCTGGAGCTGGAAGAGACTGTATGTTTATTCTTTTCAAAGTCGATACTTATCAAACTCTACAGATTGAGACTATTTTGTTTTTCAGAGCAGCCCTTGTCACATTCGTCTAAGTAACTGACTACTTCTTCACTCTTTCATTCATCTTCTTCTATTTTCCAGACTTTTCATTCCATTGTAGCAGTTGCAGTGGATCAGAGCCATATGGCTCTGACTTTTAACTGCTGCAGCAAGCTGCTGTACCACCTGGCAAAGGAGTGATACAGACTCTGCTCCTTATTTCCAGAAATTCCGTGTCTCCTTTCACAGTGACTAGGCTTTTCACAAAGCAGTGAAAGGAAAGAATTAATCTGAACCCACTTAACGGACAATATAGACATTTTTATATTGATATTTATTGCAAATGTGTATCTTGGTAGACCACAATACAGGATTTAATTTCTTTTTAACACCTTAACAGTGCAAAAATTAAGGATAAATGTAATGATGACCAGAACATGCCTTGTAGATTTTTCAAGTAATCTTGCATCTAAAAGCAGATGTGCTATTTGATCTTCAAATACCACATTTCAAGAGATCAATGGCAACCTCTTTAAAGAAAAAAATATTCCTGTTAATTTTTTTTTTTTTGGTGTGTGTTTCTAAGACAGTGTAATAGAACCAACGTTTATCCCTACACCTTAGCTCCCTTTTCATATCACATGCAAAGGTTTTGCCATGTGGTCTATCTCAAAATATTCAGTAATGTTTACACATTTTTCCCTTTAAACCTTCGAAGTGAAATCCATGTGTCATTAGCATTTGTACTGTAACTGAGAAGCAGCTTGAAGATCCACATGAAAAAAAGAAACCCTCAAAAAAACACCAAAAGAGCATTGTAAAAAACTAGAAATTATATGTAGGCTCAGTGTCCTTACTTGAGGGCGCACTTTGCTGCACATGGAGTAGAGGTAAGCTTCAGAAACAGCTTAAAATATATCAAGTTTGTCTACACGTGTTGTGTTGCCAAAGCTTCACATTCGTCAACACCAGTATTTTGTGGAATTGCATTTTCACCCTTGGAAAGTCTGGCTGATTCTTGATTTCACATTATGCAGACTCCTTGGGGTTTATTTTGTTTGCAATTCATTGGTCATAACCTAAAGTAACTGTGTAACAACCTTACTGATTGAAATGCATGGCACATGAAGAGGAACTATTTGTTTGTTCTCAGAGATTTAACAAAACTGTCATTTCTTGCAAGTAAGAGAATACTCGGTGAGGACACCTTCGAGGAGTCAGGGTTGAAGGTGAGGGTGGAAGGGTTCAACGAGATACTTCCTCACACTAGACCATAAACTACTGATTGCATATGTTTTATAACAAGCCATTTGGAGAAAGAAAAAAAAAAAAAAGAAAGATGAAACATGGAAAGACAGAAAAAGCACTATGGAACAGAAGGAGTGTGAGGATAAATAAGGAAGGCAGGAAGGAAAGACTGCAGTTTTAAGAAATGGAGAGTATTGGCTCGCCTGTCAGCAAGGGAACTCTTTATGTTCTGGAGTCCTGGTGAAGGAACAGAATACGGATTCTGGTATAAGCAGTTTCATATAATCACACAAAAATGACATTACAGTGACTTCTAACATCTCCAAGAAACTGGAAGTGCCTAAAAGAAAACCCCATAAGATTGGAGGCGGGGTGCAGGGGAAGTAATAAAATTAGGAGCCCTGATGATTCTGATTAACAAGCCATCTTTCATTAGTGCCTTGTCATGTACTACTAAAGACCCTTTGAAATTTCAGCTCACTGGGTTCCTGCCAAGTCAGAGCATGTTTTAAACTGAACCACATGAACTTTGGCTGCAGTGAAGCCAAACAAACTAAGAAAGGTAGAGGGGAGTTACATTACATGCAACTGCACAGGGAACTTCATCAGCTCCTCACAATGTGCTGTCAAAGGACACAAGAAGAACTCAGGTTCCTTTTATCCTCTGGAATCCAAGCTAAAGTCCGATAGTTTTGTGACACCAGATAGAAATAATTCAGTAGCACTTAGGAAGTGGATACTTTTTATCTACTGTTCTGACATCTTCTGGTCCTAAGTAGCCTTGGCTTTCAGTCCTTGTTGATTTGAAGGAGTTAGATACTGTCCATCTCCACTGTGACAGAGGACAAGCATTTTAGAACTTGGTTTTAGTCTTCAGCATTGCAAAATGCCTATTTTAATGATGTGCTGATGGAATGGACTAGGCAATTAAAAGTTTTTGCTGAAAATACAGTTGTTAAATTATTAACACATGGAATTCACATGGAACAGTGTTATTAATTACCCTGTCCAGCAGCTGTCATTGATTTCACATGCACAACAAGCTGTTGTATTGCATCATTCTTGACTCTGATGCTTTCATTGCTAAGGAAGATGACTTGTAAAACTAAGATTTCCCTCTTTTGCTCCACTTGCAATTTCTTCCTTCCTACCATCCTACTTCTCTTTCCAGAAGACTGATCCAGTGCACAAATGCAACACACAGATGAAGAGAGCTCAGGAGCAAAGACTGAATACCTGACTCATTTACGCTTCCTCATTAGCTATTTAATTGGCAATTTAGGAACTGTTTAGCTAATTTCAGTATTTGTGATTTCTGTTGTGAACCAAATCAGTGTCATGGTTACCATGCAGTTGATACACTACACACACACCTCCATCTTTTACAATTTTTTACCACATCTGGGTAAGAATATCAATAATAATGGACCAAAATCTCTGAATACAGAAATGTTACTCTGGTGGATCATCTTCTGGAATCTGGTAAGTACCGCACTTGCCATATTCAGTAAACAAATTATACACAACAGATACTTTTTCAAAGCATGGAATAGGTTCCTCCAAGTGTATAGGCCACAGAGACTTTTGAAAATAATGGGAGGAAAAATGCAGTATGCCCAAATAACAGAAGAGGCTATTTGTAAAATGAAAGGTAATAATAAAGTACTTACATGAGGCAAATGAAAGTTCTGCCATAACTGGGCAAAAGTGGGCAATGAAAAACTAAGTTTTTTTGTAAAGGCTCAACACTATTTTTGAAAGGAGGAAAAAGATGCAGTAACATAAGTTAAGGATGCACGATGATCACTGAACTCTAATTACTACGTGTTTTTTCCCCCTCCTTTTTCCCCCTCCTTTTTCCCCCTTTTTTAGTAAGAGAGAAATGCACATTGCAAAGTGAGAATATAGCTTTAGAGGATAGAAGTTACAAAATGCATGTCTAAATTTGCTGTTGCAGGCAAAATATTAGGTGCTCATGCACCTCTCTGTTAGCATAAGAGCTTGGTTTGGATTTTAAGAACAGATTAGTGTAAGTATTTTAAAGGAGATATACATGATTTACTCTATTCATCTACAGCTTTAAATTGTAGAACATGAAAGCCAAATGATTTTTTAACATCTCGTTGTCACTATAGTGCTGAATTATGGTAGCAAACTGACAGATGAAAAATATACACACTTGCCTGAGTCCGTGAAATAAGGATATGATAAATATTAAAAACTATAGCAACTTCACGTAGTCATGGATTTATGGGTTCTTGATCAGAAGGGAGGAGAGGAAGTAAAATTACCGATTTGATTATTAGTATGATGTTTCTATAACCACACACGTTTTGAACCATAACAGGAATAAAACCTTCACCTTCAGAGATGGCTTCAAAGTGAACCTTAGTCTTGTGTGTCCAATAAAAAGCAGATGCAATATAATTTAAAAACATAAGCTTGTGGTCTTGCATTATTATCATAATCAGCTGCCTCAAGAGGCTGTGAGGGGTTTTAGTCATCCAACGTGAAACAAATTGGTTACTTTATTTTCTTGCTGATCAGTGCTTTTCCTTCCACTGTCAGTACCTCGTATGTTTTAATTCCCCCTTCCTATTGCTTGGATTAGTGCACCAACCAAAACAAGAAACTATCTCTTTCTGAGATGCTTTCTGCTGGCTTATGAATTCCAGGTTCATACTTTGGTGAAAGGAAAAGCTTGACTGTCAGTTTCTGGAGGTATCCCACTCTTTTATTGTGGTATCAGTGCTGAGCTAGGAAAGCAGTGAAAGCAAATTTTTTTACCTTACCCGCTCAGAAAGAAAAATATTACCTCAGGAAAGCCAGTGTCTTACTTTTTTTTCCTGATTTTTTCAGCATTTCTTCATACTGTATTATGTCTAAAGTATTGTTTATTTTTGTGGCCTGTGTTCTCATAGCAGTGGAGCTATGAACTGGAACCCTGGGAAGGTTAATAGATGGAACATATGCCTGTCTTCTCAGATAACTTCTAAATCCTTCATTCATGTCCACAAAGATCCCAACACTATTTTATTGGATGGTCATATCCTTGATCTTCTCTTTTCTTCACTTAAATTTTCTTAGTGTTTTCAGCTCTCTTCTTTCCAGAGTCCTTGCTAAGTTACCTCTCAAAAATCCTGAGGCAGACTTTTACAAAAGAATCCACGGGGCAACTTTGACAACGGTGTACTTTTTCCAGGCAGTCTTTCTTTGAATCTACTGACTGCTCAGGAATTAAAAGTTCCAAAACATCTTGATTTTTGAGAAAACAGCTTCTGACTTGTCACACTCAACATGACACAGGCATTTGCAGTAATATCTAGCTTATCTGACACAGCTCTGCTTTTGAAAAGAGTAGAAGACGGACCTGAGAACCACGTGGAGATTGATCTCATCTTTATTTTAGGTGTGGATAAAAAAAGGCTAGTCTGCTTTATGCTCTGGAATATATTGTTCTAAATATCATGGAGTTCTGCACTAAAATTTCTGCAAGGAAATGCAAGAAATTCTAATTTTTTTTTTGTTTTTTTTTAAATCAGGAACTTTTAAACCGAGATTGTTTTAAAAATTCTCACAGAAAATTTTTATATTGAATATATGTAATCTATCAATAAAAATACCTTCTGAACTTAGGATGGGGCAAAGTTTCTGGTGAAAATGGTTTTGTATGTGCATATTTACTATCTTTAGAACTGCATTCTCTCTTACCACCAGTTAGTGGTACGACAGGTTGAAGAATGTCAAACATGCTTCTAGAAGAGGGAATTATCCAACTTTACAGTGTAAGCCTGTTTTGGCAAAGGGCCACGCAAATGGGCAAGAATTTATCAGCTTTGTTAAAAAAAGGTCACCTAATGAATCAGATATCAGCAGATCAATGGTTCTTCTTCCCTTTTTGATAAAAGTCCAAGTTGCCACGTGTGCCAGGCTGGCTCCTACTTAAGGAATCTTCTACCTAGGGCTAGGAAGGGGATGTAATTACAGCAAGTCAGAGGGCAAGGAAGATCCTGATCTGGAGTCATAAAATTATGTCTTTCTCTCAAGCAGAAGACTTACCAAAAAGTGAAATACACAATACGACAACTCCAACGTGCACTGAAAGAGAGCTGATGGACAGTACACAACAATTCCTGCACTATACAAAAGATCCTGCAGCAACCTATTGCAGATTACATGTGAATGCAAGCAACTCATTGTCAGATTGCTCATCCTTCATTAAAACAGCTCTTCAACAATTTGATCTGTGTTACAATTGGAATATTACCCCTATCAATCTTGCATTATCTCTCTGATATCTAACTGCTGTGATCTGCACAATGCAGAAGCCGAACTGTTGTTTGAACAAGAACAGGCCTGGTTTTGAAGTCCTACATTGGCATTTTCCCATGTTTTCCACCTTCCCTTCATTGCAAGAGTACTTGCATAATCAATCATAGAATCATGTGATCAACTCATGGACCACATCAAGGACACCTTTTAAATACAATCAGCTAAAATCTTGCTCTGGCCTCTCTGTCAAGGCTTTTCTTTTCAGAATATAATCACTCACCAATGTTGGAACACCTACTTTTCTTTCATAATTTAATTTGATGGGAACAATCATATTAATTATCCACGGAAAAATGCTGTTTCTCCTCCTCCCTCTTCCCACCCTAAGTATGAACCGTACAACAGATAGATGGACCAGGATTTAGTCTACACCTAGAATAAAATAAAGCACTTACAAATTATTAATGCTAAAAGTGGGTTGATTATACTAAACCTGCTCAATGCTTAAAGTAATAAGTAGACATCTTTTCTTCCAGTCTAGAGGGATATCTTAGCAAGCTGATCTGTCTGGGAAACCTCATGGACCATGCTCAGCTTCCAAAACAGATACCCAAGATACTGATAACACACACACAAATCCTAGTCTAAATTTGCCTCTTAACAATAATCATGTTAAAGAGCACTTTCTGTAAATAACCTAGTTAGACGCACAGCTACTCCAATCAATACTACCTGATAGAACACTCCTTTTAAGACACATGGGGAAGTAATCATTTGAGCCAAACAAATTAAAGGGAATTAGACATCTTAGAAATCGGTAGGAATTAGTGTTCTTACCATTACTGTTTGGGGTTTTTTCCCTTCAAATGTTCTACATTCAGTGGAAAAGGGGATTTATTTGTCAGCCTATAGCATCAAGGCTCCTCAGTCTGTGAATATCTAACAGAAGATTGATTGCAGCTGGATGTGCAGAAACATTGCAGAGGGATGTTTAAAGAGTGTCATGATGAAAAAAGTCTCTCCGAACAAACAGTAAAGCCTGGGGAGGAAGGATGTTAACAAGATAACCCACTGAATGTAATTATATGGGCACAAAAATTAGAGGATCACAAATACAGAAATTACTTTCATGTGTTGACACTCTTTTAAACACCAGTCAAATTAATCCCTAATTTCCAACTAACTGTGCAGCTTGTTGACACCAGCTGACTGTGTATAAGTACAGGTGCTTTTGCCTTGCCAAACAGAGGTGCAACATCCTGATGCTGAAACTCCTACATGCACAGAAAGGCTTTTTAAATCATATGAAAAGAATTATGCAGAAAACCTGAGCAGAAAAAAAGAGTACAAATAAAAAGCAACCAGCATTTTCAATACATTAAGTACACTAAACTTCAGTAGATGGTGACCAGAAAAGCTAAAGAAGGGGATTTTAAAAAGTCACTCAAGATATGAATGCCTTGCATGTTCTCCTGCATCTTTACCACTGTTTAAAGACTGAAAAGTACCACGGGCATCATACAGTTATTTTCCCTACCTAACAGAGTTAATTATTTAGTTCTGATACCCTTTATCTTAGCACTATATCCTGGAAGTAACACTTTGAATTTGTAGGACCTCTCTGTTACAAGGTCTCTCTCAGTAAGAGGATGTCAAAAACCAGCCCTTACTTAATCAACATTGAACTATTAAAGCTTTGTTCTGTATTGAAAACTACCATTTCTGCAATCAGGAGAATAGACAACGATGCAAGGGAAACTTGGTGTCTCAGAAAAAAATAATATTTTTCATGACCAATTTTTCAGAATTGATAATAAATGCAAGCTTTGGCCAGACTGGATGTCATTAAGTTTGCACAAACCAAGGATTTATGAACTAGAAGTCCCAGTGTAAAAGTTTTAGTTAAGTAGATAAAACTTGGATCACAGCTAAATAAATCTTACAACGAAGGACTATTTGTTAATTCGTGATGTCCGGTCTTTCTTGCAAATACAGGAATTTCATGGTGTTTTTTTAAGGTATCTGAAATAATTTGCAAAGTATGGCTGCCTGAATTATCCAGGAACCTGAACTTCAAAATACAAAAGAATCCCTTCTGCCATAAATTCCTTGGTGAAATAGTGTAGAATCCATTCCTCTGGTGTGTCTATTATGATTTTCTGTTTAACCAACATCAATATAACTATAACTATTTGGAGAACTGCAGGAGATCAAGTTTTACTGACTGTCCTTTATTTACACATTCTGAGAAGCTAATTATAGTCAAGCTTCATATTAAAACTATCTCACATTCCCCACTTAAAGGTAGAAGGGTTCAGAACGCACATATGAGCGTGTCAACAACTATAAACATATGGAAAAACGTTTCCTCTCAAAGGTGAGTCAGATAATAGCTCTCAGAAAAATGCATGTTTTCACTCTCTAGATATTAAACAATTGTGAGCCATTGTCTCGTACAGCAATGCCTTTCATGTGCTCAGCTGTGTGCTATTAAGAATTGTTGGGAGCTCACTTTGAGGCAATTATCCAGGATTACCCACATATCCATCAGTGAACTATTGGAGCTCCCAAGACAGCTTCTCCCATCCTCTTAGATTAACTGTACCAGGTGCATTTGGCTAAATTATGTATGTTTCTTTATATATGGTCTTCTATCCAAGTGATTTCGATTACTCTGACTTAATACTGTCTTATCCCACAGTTCTTTATTATCTCCGACCATCACCAGCAGGATTGGGTAGCATCGTCTGGATCCCTGATAAAAATATCGCATAACAAACAAGTTCTGATGTCTGTGAACCCTACTTGATATGATTCTATGCATCCTCCTTAACAGCTGCGTCATGATATCTGTCAAGTATTTAATCCATCTGACCAATCCCCTATGTATATATAGGCAAACTTACGAACTTTCCTGCCATGTAGTATCAAGTTGAATGTCTGGAAAAATCAAATACTGGATTAACACATTTTCTTTTATGAATCAGACCTCTTATCTTGGTGGACATCATCAAACCATTCTAACATTAATTATAATTTGGCCACTCTTTATTTTGTTTACAGACCTCATAAATTATGTTTTCATTACTTTATGTGTCAGCAAAATCTTCCTTGGCTGTCTACATTCTCTTTAAATACTGTTACATCAGTTAATAATTTTCTAATTTTTAAGAAGCAATTTAAGAAGTTATTGATTCAGATTATTTCACAGTTGATTCTTTAAGTGAAATTTATATATCTATCTTACCTCCCCATTTTTAATCTGTCGCTTCACATGAGGCTGTGGTTTTACTTGCTTTGAATTCAGTACTAAAATCCATAGACTGTACTATTAATTTGCTAAAATTAAACTTGGCCAATAGAAGACATAGCAATTTACACCTGATTTTCAGATCTAACGTTATCATTTTTGCTAAAAATGTTCCCTTATCTAAGTTTAAAGTCTATTTAGATACATATTTTGCCTTCTATTCTAAAATCCAAAAAAAGATATTAGATTGAAGCCTCAAGAATAAGAATCACATTTATCTCAGTGTAAATTCATTCATTTATATTTGGCTTCATATGTTCTGTCTCAACAGTTTTTTAAAGAACCACTCCACTGTCTTCCATGTTCCCAAAGAAAAGCGTCATTTTGTGAGCAGGGGGTAGATTGCTTCCACATGGAAAAACTAGTGAAGCCTCTCAAAATTGCTGATTCACAAATTGCAGTGATTGAAAGTTAATCTCAATTATAGTACTAAGGTGTATTGTCGCACCGTGTGATAATGGTATTTGCTGCCTTAAGTCTATTTTGATTCAAACACCAGCTTCAAATAAAGAAAAGAGAAAAAAAAAAACCAGTCATTTACTATATGCTCATTGTAAACCTAGTAGACAGGGTTTTTTTATATTTACAGAAGGTACAAGGACACCTGCACGGAGAGCAGTAATTTTTCAAGGTATTTTCTTAAACAGTGATTTTAAATATTTTTAAGAAGGACACGTTGCCATATTAACTTGAAACTAGTCCATAGTCATAGAAAAGCTTTGCATCAGTTTATTATTTGAAGAAACAGAAAAAAATCTACTGCTAGTTTGGCTGTTGTTTACAGGGGTCATGTAGAGGGAATAAAAATAAAAACAAGACTATGTCCTAGTCTAAATGTAGTTTCTAACCCTAACTGAAACATTTAAAAAGAAGAAATCCCAGTAGCAGTTCAGTAGTATTTCCTTGTAAAATAAATGTTAAAATAAACAAATAATTGTTGAAAGGGCACAATCTGGAAATAATGCTGTACTACAAAGTTTACTAGAACAGGAAATGCAGGAAATATTGCTGCACTCCAGATACAGTACTGGATTCACAAATCCCTGGAGTAAATGGCCAAATAACCTGCTATAAAGAACAAGCATTCACCTATTTTTGGCCTTTTTCCCAGAGACTTTCTATTGCAGTCGCTGTCAGAGAAATAACATGGTTCTTGACATGTCTTTGGTTAAAATAATTATTTTACTGGAATATTTTAAACTGAGCATGAATCAAGTGTAACTTTGCTTTTTGACGTTCATTAGAACACATTATACTATTCATCTTAAGCACTGCCAGCAGAGCCTCGTCCTGTCTTCCAAAGCATCCCTGTTTTTCACCTTCCGACTAAATTTTTCCTCCTCACAAATAGATATTTGGTACTTTTAAACCCAGTCCCAGGCAGTGACAAGATAACTTGCTTAGACACACTGCTGCCACCATCAATGCTCTCATAGAGTAGCAGGCTTTAAACGAGAAGCACACTGTAAGTGAATTAGTCAAAATTTCAAAACATGGATTTGTCTTCAGGTGAGCAGCCAGCATACAGAACACATTCTGCATTTCTCTTCAAATGTGAGTTAAGCAAGAGAATGGAAAAAGAACATTTTCAACCAGATTAATTCTCCCGGATACTGAAGTAGCTCCCAGCAATCCATCAAATGAGGCTTTGTTTCACCACATGAGGATCCATCCCCACAAATACAACATCAAGGTACTTTAAATGTTACAACAAGGAGAATAAATTTGCAAAGGACAGAAGGGCAAATCATGGTCCGGAGAGAGAAGTGAGCCAGGTGTTTGAATTCCTGCAAAGGAGGCTTAATTATCCAGAACAAGAGCTTGTCTTAAATGTCAGCGTTCATAAACTTAGAACGTCGGTGACTGAGGAACTCTTCAGAAGCTCTGCAGCTGAAATGTATCCAGAGAAATGTGTTTAGAGAACTAGATGTCATTTTATACAGAACTGTAGAGTTGGGGGGGGAAAATGCTGTTTATAGGAAATGAAACTGCTAGTAAGTCTATGTCTAATATGTTTTTTGGCCTGTTTTAATTTGTCTGTTTTAATACCATTATTCTATTTTTAAGGAACAGCAAACAAAACAGTAAGTCACTCAACTCCATTGTTCTTAACAGAGAAGGATATAAAATTGACATTCCTCTCTGAATTGAACATACTGTAGCTGATTATCACTGCCAGGCTGAAATTAGCATTATTGTTATATGTGTTATAAGTGGATGTATGTTACCCCACCACCTTCACAAAAATTGCAGATAAAGAAATGCTGTTTTAGAAATTATTTAAATAAAAATGTGTAAGAGTCTAATATAGATGGTGTAACAAATATCAGAATTAAGTACAGTGATGCAGACTTCACTTGCCCTGCTTCGCAAAGACATGACACTGTTGGGAAGTGAGTCACATTCACAGCTAGAGTCAACACCAGCAAGGACAGAGATCCAGCATTTTTGTGCTGAAAGGGAGTGGAATTGCCTGGAGAAGTCCTGACATACCAGAATCCTGCTCCTTTTCCTTCCTTTGTCATGGATAACTTCATCTCGTTTTAACTTTACCAGTGAAATAGGGCAGCAGTAGGCTGGATCTTCCCAATTCCTTAATTGTAATTATAAAACTAGCACATGTCCATTTTCTTAACCAAGAGGATGTTTGGCTAGAGGGATGGAATGCCCTTCCTGAATATTTGGCTGTGCACAGACTGCATAGGAAACCTGGAGGAGTTTGGCAGCATTTTCTCTGAATCTGGCATGTACCAAAGCCTTTGGTACTGGAGCAGCTTCAGTGTTGATACAAGACTCAAAAAGATCTTATCAGCCCCAGATGATGCTCTACTGAGCACATGTAAATTCTGATTTTCAGAGGTTAATATCCCAGCCAAACCAAAAGGAATTTTCTTAGAGATAGCAAAAGTCTCTTTGACCCAGTGGTTATTCTCCTGCCAAATTTCAGGTACCTACTACAAAGCCAAAGGACCACACTTCAAAGAAATGATTTTACAAAAATCTGTTACTGGCAAAAGGATATACTTGGCTTAAGCTAGTGAGCAAAGTACAATTGTAAACTATAATGGCACAAGGTGGGCACCCATTTTTACATCAGTTAATGATTCACCAAAAATGGAAAGTTTTAAGGAGAGAAACCACCTGCAATTTTGTGCTCACCTTCACAAAAAAATAATGGTGGGGGGAAAATTAAACTTCAGTAATTTTTTTAGTATTTCCTTTTCTCTTTTAATTGATAGCTTTCCATTTTCATTTTGGGAATGTTTAAAGTATGGTTTATTTTTAATATCAAACTTTACAAGTGGGTTGAAGAATATTAAGTAATACCAACATGAAACTAAATAGTTGGTTCTTAGTTGTATTAAAAATCAGTTCAAAGAAAACCTATGAATTTTTAATTTTTAAATGCAAAAAACCCTTCAATTCATCCTCTACCATTTTTTTCAATATTTATTCAGGTTAGCAAGGAAGCTCACAATCTACTTTTCTGACACCTTAACTAATGTCTTGGTACATAATTTCACCAGGCACTGCAAAATACCCTGTCTCAAAACAGCCAAAAAGTTGAGCTCCTTTCCCTGTTCCTAAACACACTCATTCCCATTGTTACCCTTATGCTGGCTCTGGCGTTTCCCAGATGGCTTCACTATTCCATTCAGCTCACTAAAATGGCACCACACAAACACACTGGGGGTGAGGAGAGGTGGTGAAAAAATGTGGTTTTCAACTCATTTAGTACGTAAAATAATCCATCACAACTGATGAGCATGTAAGTTTAGTTTTTTACATTTTTTCTTAACTAATTAAATTATAAGTTAAATTATATACATTCACTTGTAGATAAGTAAATTTATAGAACAAAATATGAAATTCCAGGTAAAAACAGAATTATGTTGTCCAAAAAATATTTCCCAGAAGAACACGAAGCAAGTACTTATTTCCATACTTTGCCAGAAAATTTTTTAATATCTACTTAGAACACGCAAGTTACACATTATGCTAAATTATAGCTCCTAAAAACTTTTTCATATTTCTCACATTAGCTAAATTTTCACAAACTGAAGTGTGGCAAGGCTTTTTAATTCAGTAGCTCTTAATTTCAGACACTTTATTTGCAGCGATCAGTCTGAAGGATTTGAATTTGACGTGAATATCAGGCAATGGATGCAAACAATCATATGTTCATCAGCCTGAACCAATAGTAACAGGCATTGTGCTGTGAATTTACCAGTCTCTGCAGTCTCAAATGAAAGATCTCTGAGCTGAAGTTGAGATTATACACTGTAAGAACCACTAGGGATGATGAATGCTCAAGTGAGCACTTGCTGTTGGCCTTGGACTGTGAAGCTGCAAGAAACACTGATATGAGCAAAGCTAATGCAATTTCTGCTACTTTAGGACCATTCAGCTGTCTACTGATGTGAGCAGAGATTTGATGGACACAACAATCTCCAGCTACTTGCTCCCAAGAGGCAAATAAACTCTACTTGCAGTTCTTTATTGTCCTAAATTTTTAATCTGAGTATGGTGGTATAGTCCAAGAATCCCCTGGAGGATAATGATTGAAAGCAGAAAAAGTACAGCAAGTTTATTAATTGTTCAGCCAAGCTGGGGTAGTTTTTGTTACACCAAGAGTTTTTGTTTTCTTACATCAAGGGTTTCCAATGAGCAGAAAAGTGACAGACGTTTTCAGGAGCCGGACAACACCTCTTGTAATAGTTTAAAATTAAAGAATTCATCATGAAATTGTTCCCACCCGAAGAACAGCAGCATTCTCTGTGTGTTTACGTATGGCTCATAATCCTGGCAGCTAGAGGTTCAAGGCCCAGAGGATTAGTTCCCTGTCCAAGCCTTAAGGGAGTTTGCTCCTTTCAACAGCATTAGAGAATCTGAGAAAGTCCAAATCCTAATTGCATTTAGAACCACAGCATCGTTATCTTCTTTCTGAGGAAACAATACTTCTCTCAGGCTCCCACAGGTGAGCCACTAGCAATAGTCCCACAGACAGCAGTCACCAGGCTGCAGCACAAAATCCATGCTGCAAACACACAGAAACCATCCAGGCTGTCCCTTCTGGAAGGGAGCTGTGAGGAGCCAAGTTTTCACAGTTCTAGCACCAGCAGAGCCTGGCTTATCCTTTTTACAGTCTCCCAGCAGTCTTCATTTGTTATAGGAATGGTTTGTGAAAGTGACTTGAGTACAGAAATATATTGACCTCCATATGACTGAAAGCTACATACATCATTAGAAGCATTTTTGAAAATGTCAATAATTTCTCAGTTGCTCTTTTGTAGGTGTGTGGGCGTGTTGCTAGTGTCTATCAGATGTGAGTGAGCAACTGATAAATAAACTATTTGGTTTTACCATTTTTCCCTATAGAAAGTTTGTATTGGTCTGTGTTAAGTTTTAACTGTTGAACAGACTTGCAGGGGTTATTTTTCACATGGTTTAATTATTGTTCACAAATTATAGGTATGAGCCATGGACCAATATAATCAAAAGATGACGACGCCTTTTGATGAAAGAGGAGATTAATTAGTACTTGATGACTTCTCATGTAGCTATACCAAAGTCCAGTTATTTTTAGGATTTCAGAAGAGTGTTTTATGTGCATTGATTTGGAGATTTTTATTCAACCAAACTATGAACACTGAGCTCTTGGGTGCATCTTGCTACTTTTACCATTTTTCGTTTGTTTGTTTTCCCCCTATTTCTTTCTTTCTTAATTTTATGGCTGATGTTGAAGCAGGAAGGACAGAAGACAAACATAAAGACGCAGTAAATTGTAAAGTGACCAAACCAGAGTGGAGAGAGACCATCTGCAAGCAATGAAACACTTGGCCTTGGTAAGTGTAAAACATACTGAGAGAAAATAAATAGCAGAGACACTGAATGAAAGGATATGAGCAAGCTGCAGGAACAAGTGGATTTTCTTTTACTTTCATTACTTAATTCTGTTTTAGTAATGCTTTTTCACGGCACCAAGCGCTACAAACCACAGGTAAAAGGGGTTGGTGTTCGTAAAATTTTTTCTTTACTTTCTGTGAGAAGTTGCCAAAAATACGGAAAGAACTGAAGAGTTCACAGATTTTAGTACTGGTTGAGACCTAGAAATTCATTCCTAATCCTGCAATATTGTTCATAGAAAACCAAAGTGCACTTTTATCAATGTGTTATTTTTTTAGATATAAATAGCTTTCAGAAATATACTGGATTTGTACAAATATTCAGAAGTTACGCATAAAAGGAGGTTAGGCGTTTCCAACATTATTCCATCTGTACATCCCAGGTCAGCAGGAAGACTGTTCAGCCTCCAAGTTCATCAATTTTGTGCCTATTATACATCTTTGACAACTTTTCTGAGATTTCTGTGGTGTTGTGATAAAATGAATATACTTCCAGTAGGCAATATATTTATCTCAAATTTATTTACAGCATGGAGACTGGCAAACAGCTTTCTGATGATAGAAACATTTTATTCAATATAGCCTTGCGAAAAAGGTTAACAGCTTCCAGATAACTCAATGGCGTTACTCCAGCAGATCTTGCATCCCAGGGGTTTTTGAGTGAGTTTGATTTAAACTAGTGTATGAGTGAGTAGATTTAGACTAGTACTTTTTCCTGGCCTTTCCAATATGTACCTTATCACACAGATGCCTTTCTTAGATGTGCTCATTTACACGCCCTTAGTCATTTAGGCTCTGCACTGTAATGTCTGGAAGTAAAGACCCTAAGTAGCCTGATAGTGGTATCTCCTAATGCCACTTTACACCCTTCTAATAGCAACAGAGCCATGAAACAACGTAAATATAAATTACTCCCATTTTAATGCCTCTTTATATTACCAGAGTGATGTGAAATGCCCTTCTTACAAATGGGAATGAGGCCTCAGGAGCCCGAATTGATGTAACTCACATGCTGATGGGTGAAATGATGGGAACAAAGCAAGCAAACTATAAATCTCTCAATTTTGCTCAGAGCTGGTTTAATGGGCATCTTCTTGTACTTTCCTCTGGCACTTTGGGCAGTACCTCAGATGCCCTCATGCTCACGAACACAGCGGCTTCCAAAGAGGACGAGGAGTGTGGCAGCCTGGGCCTCAACCCTTCCCTCACCCATATTTAAGCTTCACTGCTTAAAAATGTCTGCGATTACAGACCAGGCACCTCTTCCTCTGCCAGAGATCCCAGGAGCAAAGCCGGGAATGAAGAAGTGCAAATTTTTTAGCACTGAGCCCAGGGTTTGCCTTTCCGGGGGCTGTGGGACGAGCAGGCTTGGGAGGGAGAGCAGGGCGTCTGTGCTCTCCTGAGGGTGAGCTGTGATTTATCCCCTGAGGGAGATCACTCTCACCTTTTTCAGAACCTATTCTATTATTACTTTCACTGAGAGACATTGACTTCTTCGCACTACTAAGAGTAACACTCTGAATATGCGTGTTACAATACCCATTTTGCCAACATTCTCCCTTTGTGTTTGCTTCTTGTTTAAACATTTCAAGGGCAGACAATATCTTTGGTCAAAAGTGCACTAAAACAATATCAAAGGATGGCTGAGTGACTATCGAGCTGTAAATGGAAAAATGCAAGTATTTTAACTAAGTAATTAAGGATTTTATTTCGTGTCAAGCTTTATATTACAAATACAAGTTGCTATTAAATGTTTACTAAAGCGAAACACAAACTCCTTGGAAAACAGTGAATTTTGACACTTCCACAAGTAATGAAACTTTTTTTTTTTTCAAATCTCACAAATTTCAAAAGCAAGGTAATTGTAAGTGTTGGTAAAATATCAGCATGTATTTTGATTATCAAATCCACCTGTGTGGTGTAACTATACATAATTTATTATATATTAATATTAGCCATCATTATAATCCCTTAAGAGATAAAAGCCCACATAAATCAAGTCTGGCAAAGTAATGAACTGATACCATCACTTTTTCTGTTTAAACAGAATAAATAATGATATCACGTCAGTCTAATGCTAGAGATATGTTTTTTCTTCTGAAATTGCCTGTCGTAATCATTCTTTGAAACTCCTTTTTTTTCCTAGCAATGCACTATGGTGTCACCACAATCTGTCTGGCATGCAGAGAGCAGCTCAGGAGCAGCTCTCATCAGTGAACTTCTGTTCTTTTACCACATTCCACAGCTTTTGCACAACAATTTCAATAATGCAAATTAAATATGGCCTGTTTAAACATTGTAGCTGAAAAATTTGGTTTCATACAATTAAGCAACTGTTATCTTACCACTCTTCTTTTAAGCAGTCACAAATCAAGAGACAACTATTCCAGCACATTATTTGGGAAAAGAGGAGCTCCTATCTAAAAACTGTTGGTCTCAGTTCAATAATTTTAAAACACTGTTTCCATAAATCAAAAGTTATCTTTTATTTAAGAAATGTAGTACTTTTAGTGGACAGTATTGAAAGCTAACTTTTTTTTTAAAGCATTTTCCAGGTAGCTGCAATTCTGTCATTGTATCACGCAAAATATGCTGGAGTTAAATGGAGTCAGTGTTCCTAAGGGCAGGTGAGTGTTTAATTAAATCAAGACATGAGGCACAATGCTGTAGTTTGCAATGCAGAGAAGTGTGCCTCATAGATATGCTAGGAATGCAATGTTCATCTTGTTTGGCAAAATAAGACTTTTGACAATTTTGACTATTTAGGTAAGATTCTAGTATAACTACACTTACCCACATTAACAGTGGTATCCTAACATTATCAGATTCATGGTAGGGGAACAGCAGTATTTCCTGTGCTCAGTCAAATATTAAAGCAGGCTTGGGTCAGTCTCATTTTTCCATATTGTATTCAGTATCTGAAAAACCTTTAAGATATGTTTAATTTTGAATTTTTTCAAAGACCAGAAAAGAAAGGCCACATTTCTGTTTTGTGACTGCTGGGTCTTCACTCTGATGCAGAGAAAAATGTGATGAACCTTTGGACCATCATAAGAGGTAGTCTTAAAATAAAATATAACATGAAATATAAATCAAACGTATTCTGAGAATCCAAGTTGTCTGTGTCTCTAAAAGGCCTTGAGAATTAAATGTTTCACCTTCAGTTTTGGAGATAGTATGTAAAATATTTATGATATGAAATGAAGACTAATTCTGGTTACTAACTCCGGTACTTAAACAATTTACTAGCTGATGTCAGTTTTTAATTGGTCACTAGATATTGTCAACCTGCATAATGATATGGTAAGAACAGGAAAGTGTCAAACATGGAGAGCTCATCTGGAGATGTTTCAGATCTAAGGACTTGACAATGCAAACTTGAACATTAGTAATTTATGAATCTCTGAAACCATTATTTGGCATCAGGGCCAACTGGAATGGAGTAGATGGTGCAGCACATTTTAAAGACTTTCACCCTCCACAGCAGTCTGGATCCATCCAAAGTGTCATTTGAGAACATTCCTTGGTCCAGGCTGGTGCCTGAGCTGTGCTGGGGATCACTCAGGAGGGTGCTACATGGACAGGACAAAAACCATGGTAGGGACAGGTAGCAAATAGCAGAGACAGCTGAGATGTCCATGGTCAAGAAGGTTCCCCAGCATTTTTTAAATTGCTCATATAATAATATAAACTTTTACCAGCAGCTTTACTTAAAGCCTGGAAAAGGATGAAGAAGGTGCATTTTATATAACCATGTCTGAATCTATTGTTTAATACAATTGCCATTTAACTTCTCTTCTCATAAAATATGTAAATTATATTCCTTAGTTCTTTCATTGTAAGATGCGTTTTCCACTTCTATAATCATTGTCTTAGCTTTTTTTTTTGAAATTTCCTCAGGCCACAGACTTTTTTTTTAAAACCGGAATCAATGAGAAATAAACAATTATTACTGAAGAATTACTTCACTGCCAAAGACAAAAAACCAAAAAAAAAAATACCAAACAAACAAACAGAAAAAAGCAAATGAAGTCAAGATGGCTTTCATGTAACTTGGTCTTTCTTTCAGCACGCATCTAAAGAATGGCATTGCACTCGGAGGCTTGAGTTCAACTGCTTATTTATCAAAATTAATTATTTATTTATTATTTATTCCTTATTTATTAGCTGTTCAAATTTTAAATTGTATAAAGCAACAAACACACCCTTTTGAGTCTTCAGTAGAAGTATGCCTGGGAAATTTTAAAAAATATTAAAAACCCAGGGATATAACCAAAATTTTCTGGATACCACATGACCTTGGATACAACTGTTTATTTCCTTGTGACAGAAACTACTTGTTGAAGATGGTAAAGTTGTATGTATTAAAATATATGTAAAAAAAAATTTGCATATAGAAAGTGTAGGTAAAGCCTCTCTATCTTCAGTTTCTTTATCTTGAAGCAATAGTATTGATATCAGCTAGAAAGCTCACAAGAAAATTGTGGGTTATATTTTACATAGTTAGTAAAGGAGAAAGTTCAATCTTGTATTCAACCTAATTTCCATATGCAGAATAAATTGAAGATATTTTTAAGATTACTTTCAAACAGGAAAAACTTAAATCTGTACTGAAATCTGATATTTATTTTAATAGTGTGTTGCTAAAAAAATTACCTGCTGGCATTATTTTTATGAGATATTATGGAAAATAAATTCTAGTTAGGGGTTTCTTTTGTGCAAATTGCATAGCAAAACTAAGAAAACCACAGGTTTCGAATGTGTAAATAAGGACTATAATTTCACCACATGTGCCACGCCAGCTGCTCCATCGGGGAAGGGCAGCCAGGGGATATCAGGACAGGAGTGGAAGTACCTAGGCCCAGCCAAGAGCTCAGTGTGGGTCAAATAAACCCGTGAGGATGAGGAAGATCCCAGGGCAAGGCAGTGGAGAGGGGCAGGGGCAGAGGTGGGCAGGGGGAAGGGGGCACATCTCTTTCACAACACTGAACCAAGGCTGAGGAGCCACGTGCCAGCACTGACCTTGAGCAGGCTGCAGGCGAGCAGGCTTGACCTTGACTCGGGCAGCGGAGCCTGCGGGGTGTGCTCGGGATCTTCATAGGCAGTATAGATAAGACAACCCTATTTTAGGAGGGAAAAGGGCTGTGGGGATGCAAGCTGTGTCATGTTGCGTGCCCTCTGGCGCAGCAATTGGCCCCATGTTCCTTACTGGCACAGACACAGCCTCCAGTAGTTGTTTGCTGAAAGACTTGTACAACAGAGCTCATGCTTAGTCTGTATCACAAACTATGCAACTTGCCAACTGAAACAAGACCTGTCCAGGTATTTGCTACAATTTCAGTATGTAGGACACCTATCTGATCCTTTGAGCAGGTTTAATTCTAGCACACAATCAGGAGAAAACCTGCAAAAAGATGAGGTAATCACTCCGTGGAGTTCTTGCACTTAGTTGCTTGTGGGATTTTGTTAAAGAAATGCCTTCCAAACTGCCTGCCTTGCTATCCAGATGGACACGACTGCACTGCTCATTTCACATACACTTGGCAGCTTACCTGAAGTGAAAATAGATATCTCAAGATATCTCACACACCTCAAGAGATGGATGTGTTGACAAAGAGAAGATGCTGAAAGGTACTATACCTTTTCATACCTCCACAATCTGTGATCTGTCTGTTTTTGTCTCTGGTTTTGATCTTCATTGTCATGTACCATATTGAGCAAGATCAGCAAAGAGCAAGTGTGTGTGGTTTCCATCAGCACATACCTGCAATTTGTCAGTGTTGGCATTTCAGGACTCATCTCTCCTCTGGGTTAATCTGATTAGACTGTGTGTCAAAGCTTCCTGTAAGTCAGCTTGCTGCTAATAGAGTCAAGCCAAGGAAGACTTCATTCCTGCAAAATGCTCTGCTTCTCCTTCAGCTGGAGTTTCAGTGTGTCATCATTGACATCAAATCCGTTTTCTTCTCCTCTGGATAAAATTCAATAATGCGCATAAATAATCACATAAAACTTGCCAGTTTCCTCATTACTGGCACCATGAAGGAGAATTTCAGTTTCAGACAAAACTTGGAAAGGTTTTGAGCACACAATTCCTTGAACATTTCCATGATTTATGTTTTTTCTGTTACACAACTGTTGTGATTGGTTTTGGGCAGATCAAGTGACCTGTGTAGCAGTCAGCTGAATCACAGCAGAGATTTAAAAGCCACTCCTGTGGGTGATGAGCAGGCACAGTACAGGCCTTCCCAATCCCCCTTTGTCTTGGCTGGCTGTTGGAACACGGTGCTGGTGGTGCTGGGTCACAGCTCATATGGGAGATGATGGAGCAGATAACGCTGCCATTAGCACAATCTGCTCCTTATCTGCTCAGCACACACAGCAAGCAGGAGGGCCCGTTCCCCATATGCCCACTGAAGTCTACCAGAATGAGAAACCCCTCATATATGAAGACATCCAGCTCCTGTTATACAGACTTTCTCTTTTCTCTTCCAGGATTAACATACTGCATAAATTGCACTCAAATTTAGAAGGCACCTTCCTAAAAAAAAATCATACGCATTCAATGATGATTTAAACCTCAACGTATTTTTTTATAGTGAAGTTTTGCTTCCAGTAATTAATTTTATTCCATTTTAGAAAGCTAAACACGGGAAGATTATGTTCTTTAGACGTGATTACCTCCACAACAATTGCATGCTTATTCACAAGTTAATTTTCCATCAGTACAGGAATGTTTATTGCACTTGAAGCTTGCTGTTTGCCAGGGAGATACAGAGATACAGATGGTTTTGGACTAACCAATACTCCTTAGGCATTCCATGTCATGCCTGTTACTTCCTCTGGTCACCTTTGCAACATCTTATATTTGGTTAAACCCTGTCCTTATGCATATAGTGCACTATCCCCTTACTCCAAGTATGGTATAATATCTTTTTTTTTTTTAATTAAACTTATAATTCCTTTTAACTCTTAATGTGATGCATGAAATCCTTAAAGTACCTAATGGAGCAATAACGTTTTGTAGAATTTTTTCATTTCATGAAAAAAAAAGAAAGATAGTGTGTGATAGGTATAGGCAAACGAAGAAATCACTTTGAAATGTAAGATAGAATAGAATTCTAGAAACTATTGTTAATTTTTGGTGATTAATTGCTAAATTTAGACCAAATTATCAAGGAAGAAGTAATTACTTTTCTACATTAACTATTCTATATATATGTGTGTCATTTTTCCCAGCGTTGGGTGATCTCATTCTCATCCAGATCAATAGTAATTTTTCAATTTAACTCAATGAGTGTTAGATATGCTTTTCTGGGAAAAGTACCTTCCACAAGCCTATTGAAAACAAAGATATTTTCCATATAAAAATACATCTACATAATTATCCATTAACGTAACAATGCAATCCTTATGCTACAGGTCACAGTTCTAAGGACTTGCACCCAAAGTAGCTGCATCCTCTTGAGATATATCCTCTGCTTTTTGCAATGCCATTTCCTTCCATTTCCTTGGTCTAAATGTACAAAAAATTTAGCAGCGGGAGTCACAGTCCTAGAAGTGTAGTGAACACATTGTAGGGTTTTAATGGCAAAGTACCATTTTGCTTCTCAGTGGAGAAGCTACTTCAGTATATTCCATTATTAATTTTAAAATTAATTCAGATCAAGACGTCTTCTCTGAAGGACTCTTAGTTGAAGCTACAAATTGGGGTCTTGTTACATCTGTTAAAAAAATATCACTTCACTTTCATCACTTGCATCTTTCATAAAGAATATTCTTAGACTTTAAGAAAGAGGAAGGGAACTTATCTCTATGTATCAGTCATCTCTTAGCATAATGTCTAGTGTGCGGGTTCCTACAGCAGCATTTATCATAGAGTGATAGAATGGTTTGAGTTGGAAGGGACCATAAAAATCACCCAGTTCCAAACACCATGCCAAACCCCAAACCATTCCCTCTTGTCCTATCACTCCATGTCCTTGTAAAAAGTCCCTCTCCAGCTTTCTTGTAGGCCCCCTTAAGGTACTGGGAGGCTGCTATAAGGTCTTCCCAGAGCCTTCTCTCTCTGGGATGAACAACCCCAACTCCTTCAGCCTGTCATGTTCTTCCACCTACCTTTATACCATGCTGATATCCAACCACAGACCCACATTTTCTGCTGGCTATCACTGACTCGGTGGACTTGAATACAAGTTTTTGGTAAAATCACTAACTAAAATGATTATGTAAGGGTCAAGAGACTGACAGATCCTTCATGTTCATACAACAACATTTGTGGTTGGATTTAACCAAAATATCATCCCAGTCTCTGATGCTTAAGGAAGTTATTTTTATCCAATACCAGGTGGGGGATCTGTTTTTGTTTTTTATGATTTAAAAATTAAAACACTCCAGTATCCCTCCCTAGATGATGAGGGAGAGTGATAAAATTACTTTGGCAGGCACCTGGTGTCCTGGTACGGTCAACCCACCACATTCCTTTAAAATTGGAAGGCTGTTTGGGACAGTCTGTCCAAACTCGTCTAGCTCCCAAACAACCCCCGAGCCCACTCCACTGCGAAATACAAGTCTGAGCAAAGTTATTCTTGGATTACTGTACCACTTTTTATCCAAAAAGAGGGAGAAATACAGTTTCCTCTAAGTGAACTGAAATCATATTTTCAACCTGATCCAGTAACACTGAAGCTTCAGTTCAATTTTCTCATTAGCACCCTGACTCAGAGGGGTAGGTTCAGTTGTTAGTTCAGGAGACTGTGAAACCAAGGATTATAGTTTTGTTTATGGATTAAGTACTCCTGTACTTAGGGTGACATGAAAAATGCCTTTGTGAAGTTAATGATTCATCCAGTGATTTCTGAATCACAGAATACCACAGATAAGCACCTAAGAAACAACAGTTCCAGAGGATGAGGGAGTATTCACTGTGCAATAAAAAGCAAAGTAAAGTGCAGTTTAGGGGTTTGTGTGGTGATATTTCTGTTGCTATTGCCTCTTCAGTGCCGAAATCCAGCTCCATATTCTGTAGCTCCTGGAAGAAGCATTTTTTATTTGGCATTTCAGTTTTGCATTCAATTAACAGACTGTTTTACCCTGAAAGCCAGACAAAGCCGAGGCATTGTCTCTGGAACCTGCAGGTTTTGATGTGATATATTTGATCTGACCTCCATTCCCCAAGCAGCATTACCCTTCTGAAAACAAAACAATCCAAAATCACGTACGTGACAGAGAGACATTTCCCTCTTATAATAAAGTGCACATCTTAAAGCTTGCTGAGATACTATTTGGCATTGTGAAAAAAAACCCAACACTGCAGCACAGTAGGCATCTCAAAGAGAAAAGGGACATTGAAGGGAAGAGAAAACTGTCTACAAAATCAATGAGACAAAAAGATAAACACTCCACTGAAGCACTGAATGTTCAGTGTGTCTTATACAATTCTTTTAATATAAAAACAGAAACTGACATTTGATTTAACTGAGGAATTAGATAACTCTGACTTCAAAGAAGTAGAAGAAGATTGAACTGACAGATGAAATCAGCTACAAAAGGGCATTCTTTACCCATCATCAGCAGAAAAGGAACGGAGGATTGAAGTCCCTGCCCAGAGATCACTGATGGCCAGAAAAAAACAGTTTATTAGGAACATTCTGATTTTGAAAGTGCCCTAGTGTAATGCTTGATCTCATTGAAAATATTATTTTATTCCTTTTTTTTCTTTTTCCTAAATTAAGACTGACACCCCCACAGCTGTATGCTCTTGTCTAGTTCTAATGCAATCTCCCTGTTCATTTCTTTAATTTTCCAAAAAGCATTCAGTACCTAGCAGGTATCTACCACAAGCTTTCTTTACCTGTCTCTGAAAAATGAAGAGTCTTGAAATTCATGAAGGTAACTCAGTGAGCTGTTACATTATCAGAATAATTATAAGAAAGTCAGCATAAGAATCAAATTTCTTCTATGCATGGCAGAAGTAAGGAAAATTTAAATACTCTGGGACATTTGATTTGTTGCAGCTGTGATGATTCTTAGCTAGGAAAAAAAAGATAGGATTTTTGTATTTGGCAACTACTTAGAAAACAATAATGCTACTACAATTTTTTTTTAATGTTATTGAATTTCTAAGTCCTGTATGAGCAGAAATGGGCAGGCTGAAAGACAGATAAAAACTTTTTCTTTTTTCTGACTTGTGGGTTTGTTAATTTCACTTTTATCTAAACACATGTACTTTCTTTTGATGCTAGCAAATCTTCACTTCTACATAATCTTAGGAACTGATGCAGTGATTCAAAAAGAGCTATATTTTAATACACACAAAAAATAATTATGCCGTAATTTTTTGGGAATGACGGTTACTTGGCTTTTATTTTCCATCTTCACAGCAAGCACAGAAGATGTTTTTCTCCACAGTTTTGCTGACATCTGCTTTGCATGCATCACATCTATGCATCTTTTTGATGTGTCATCTTTCTCCTCCTTGTGACAGGTGAATAAAGGACCTGGCCATAAACTTAATATTAAATACTTGTGCCAAGAATCCCTGCTCTGATTTCTGAGCACTGGAGTGACTAGTCAAAATCCAGGTCTTTCGAAAAGCAATGTTGATTCTTCCCAGGCTGCAGAGTGTCAGGGCTGTTTGCCTGCCTGACATTAAACAGCAGTTATGTTTTCTTCTACTTTTGTTAAAAATTAATGAGACCAGAAGGACGTAAAAAGCTTTGTTGTTCTAAATTGCTTCTAAAGTATTTCCAGAACATGCTATGTGAGAAAGCCTTTTAGTGGCAGAAATACTGCCACTTGAGAATCTAGAACCCACTTTCCACAGGTGCTAATGACATTTCCCAGAAGAAAAGAGAAAATGTTTGAGGAAATTTTCCTAATTAGGTGATAGAAAATATACGCAAATCGTTGGGAGATAATTCGTGCGGGAAAAGGAATGAGAGAGGAGAGAGCAATCCAAAACAGGTACAGAGTAAAACAGATAAAGCATTTCCTCCAAAGGCTCTCAGAAGCTGGAATTTGAGATCTTGTGCAATCTATGGGATGCAGGAGGCTGCCCACAACTCTTTCTCAATGGAAAACAGTTGGGGAGGATCTGATATCTCCTCTTATAAAGAAAGGATTATTACTTGGGGTGGGTTTTGGCCACTAGAGAAGAAGAATACAGTGCTTAATTTTATTGATCAGAAAGAGGTTTATTTACCCTAAGAAATATTTTCAGCTGCTTTTACAAAAAGTATCCAACAAAGAAGCTAGATGTTAGACTGCAGATGCATATGTTCTGTAATAAAAATCCTACCTATGACAATAACTCAGGCTTCTTTAACACTTAATTTCACACTAAACAGATGAGGCCATTTCTTTATTTGGCACTGAGTAGTTTTACCAACAGCAACAATACAAAGAGTTCTGAATTTTCTTTGTGTTAACCTTCTGTCAAATCAAAACAACTCTGGTCCATCATCGGGTCTAATGCATCCAGTGAAATTAATATACAATATTTACTCACAGGAGGTCTGAATTTTCTATATTAATTTTAATTAGAAAATCAAATGTGAAGACAGATTCTTTGTGACATAAAGTAAACTGACCACATTAATTAAGAAAACTGATATTTTATGCCCCATGTACAAGTCACAGAGGATGACACAGAGAAAGCCTCCTTAAAATAAAACTGACAGAAGATGCTGTAAGAGAATGTGAGAAAGATCTAGGAAACAATGAAAGAGCATCCTTCCCAACAGGAAGAAGCTGATTCCTGCAGATCTTCAATTATATCTCAAAACATAATTCTTCAAGAAGAAGCACACTTTGAAAGTTCCACAGAGGATGTTTCTGGCAGAAAGGATATCTAAGATCAAAGTTTTGTCATCACAAGTGAGTCTAAAGACACAGATAAGAATCTGCAGGCAGAACACATGATTAGAAACAAACCTGAAGGTAAAGCAAGCCACAATATTTTGTTACGGGTGCTAATCCAGCCATTCATGACAAAGGGACTGCAATGCTTTGCAAATATTTACAAATGAAAACCATGTTTTACTGTACTGTTTCTGGTCATCCTGAAAGTCTGATGGGGTTGAAAAAATCTAAACCATCTGGATCCATGCTGGTTAAAAAAAACCTTATTTTTATAGATACATAGACAGATAGATAAATAACTCTTAGAATTATTAATAATTGGATGTTTACTTTGATGATAATGAAAGACCAGATTACATACAGGAGATATTGCTCCCATAATTAGTTTCAACATTTTAGTACCAGAATAGGCAGCATTAAGTTGGACAAAAACAGTGTTTGGCTCCAACAACCCTGACCACTACTAGATTTACAGACACTAAATAAGAACGTGGTTTCTGTTCATAGGATGAAAAATGCAACTTTTTTTTGCCTAGTTGATGACTTCTATTTTGCCTCCACACAAATATGAGCATTTTCATGATGTGTAGTTTTATTTTTATTCTGTATGGCATGTGCTTAGAATTCAGAAAAAAATAAAAAAAGAAATGAGACTTTTCAAGAGAACATAATCACAGAATCACAGAATAATTCGGGTTGGAAGGGACCTCTGGAGATCATCCAGTCCAACCCCTCTGCCAAGGCAATCACCTCAAGAAGGGGAAGCAAGAACATGTCCAGGTGGGTTTGGAATGTTTCCAGAGAGGGAGACTCCATGACTTCCCTGGGTAGCTGTTCCAGTGCTCTGCCACCCTCAATGTAAAGAAGTTCTCCCTCATGTTGAGGTGGAACTTCTTGTGTTTTTGGTCATTGCTCTGCCTTCTGTCACTGGGCACTACTGGAAAGAGTCAGGCACCATCCTCTTGGCACCTGCCTTTGAGATATTTATGTGCACTGATGAGATCCCCTCTCAGGCTTCTCTTCTCCAGACTAAACAAACCCAGCTCCCTCAGTCTCTCCTCATAAGAGAGATACTCCAGACAAGGATGAGATTATTAATTTCTGCTAATTAATTGCAATGCTTATGATATTAGGGAAATTGTTGTCATTTTTTCAAAACTGAATTCTCACAGAAAAGCCTATTTTTATCAGAACTCAAACTTTCCATGGGAGGAAGCAATTTTAGACCTTTTTTTTCCTGTGTTGAATTGACAGTTCAAAATTGTTTCCATCTTGATACATCAAAATGAAATAAAAATGTCACCAGATTTTAAAGGGTATAATTTTGTTTCTCGTGGAAAAAAAAAAAATCATATTTTGATATTTTAAATTTGGATCCTGAAGGGAACAATGAAAAGGCAGCTACATGGAAGGAATTCATTGGACAAAGATTTCCAGGGGAATTTGAAGGAGCTGTGCAAGTAGCTCCAAATGAAGTTAGGATTTGGAAGCCCTGGGGCTGGCACTTTCTGAAGAGGTTGGGTCTATAAGGGAATCAGGAAAATTGAAGCTCCTTTCTTGAACTGCATTAATTCAAATACAGGAACAAATGCTTCAAACTAATTTCATATAGCTCTCTCAAGGAAAGCTACTTTCAGACAGATTAATTTGGGCACATAATAGCACCAGAAACACTGTTGGTAAATCAGTGATAATGGCAATTAGGCTGTCTTCACTCTTGTCACAGATCACTGCCTTCTGTACAACTGCAATATGTCAGTCTCCTCACTAGAGCAACTTCCACTGTTCTGTGCCTTATTAACCAGAATTGTGCTAAATATGGGACAAAAACAGTGTCCAAGTGGAGGCAAACAAGAGGCTGTGGAGAAACTCCAAAATGTGCTGTTACAGCTCTGTGACTAAACAAATGACGTTATCATAAGGCATGAGAACATTACAACAGCTTTTGTTTCTCAGGATTAAGCTATGTGAAAGTTTGTTACTATGCTGATATTATGTATCTACAGGATTTAAAACAAATGCAACCTTGCAGGAGCACCAGCGAAATCACTTGTTCCATGGTCTCACTGCGGGATGCAAAACATTATCTACTCAGTTATATAAATATATCTTACATACCCAACCAAATCCCAACACGGGTACAAGATGGTCTTTCCTGTTTTGTGTATAAGTTTCTTTGTTTCTTTTCCAGTACTAAGAGTCCAATTTCAAGTATATATACTATTCTGAACACCAGCTAATGTCTGCAGCAGCAGGCACAATTGTAGAAATGCATTAAGAGAAGGGTATTTCAGAGCCAAATTCACTGCTTCTTAAAAATGCCTGGTTGCTGGATCAAGGTTTTATTGAATGAAAGAGAGATGTCTCCTTAGTACTGAAACTGTGGACAGTGTAACCTATGAAAACAATGATAAAATATAGTTTACTCATTAATGGCACAAAGATTAACAAACCTGAAAGGAATTTCCAGGTGGCTAATTTATTGCTAAGTAAGAGCTGGCACTTCCAGGGTGGTTGCAGACACGGCACGTTCTGTGCTGTTCCACGGACCTGATGCATGTAAATAACCATAACAACACGCGTTGGATGTGCCATGGCTGCACAAGGAGTGGTGCAATCTTCTGCATCACACTCAGCTGCTCACATTCTCCTAAAACCAGCAGCATTTGGTCTCAAACACCTGAAAATGGCATATGACTACACAACAGGTTATGGCAGAGTGAAAAGGTACCCAAAGATACTAATGGGCTGCTCCAAAACCATCGGCAGCCCGGCTGCAGCGTTCGGTAGATCACTGTAACTGAAGTTATCCTTTTTGTTTCCAGACATTTCCTCTGAAAGCTCATAGAAAATCAAAGTGTCTGAGAGACACTTGCTTCAAAACAAACCGTCTCCTCACACAAAGATCGATATAACATAAAGGAAGGAATGAAAATTTGTTTATAGGTGCCAAAGATTGAATATGTATTTCTGTCTTTGCTGTATTTAATGTACTCTTGCCAAGTTCTGAAAATCAGGTGCCTTCATCACTGGTTTGGGCCTAAGGCCTGATCATTGCAGTTTTTGTGCTTCTAGCTGGCAGAATCCTCTCTAGGCATCCTGGGTCTAGAGATTTTATTGCTCTAGTTCATACCTATTTCACCAAACTGTGAAAACCATTGCAAAATAATTCAAAAAAGATATTCAGTGTGATAGTTGGACTACTGTTTTACTTGTATTTACTTTTCTTCGTTTGAAAGGCCAAATAACACCTGAGGTTTTCCATATTAAAAAATTCAACACATTTGGCCTGGATAACAAGGAGTACAAAATAAGGTAACACTGATTATTGCCTGGCAGATGAAAATGCCACAAGCTGCCTTCAGCTGGAATAGTAAATGGTTGAATAGCCCAAGGCTCCGTTAAACAAATGACCAGCAAAACCTGTCAGCACAAGTAGGCTGACTTTTCAAATAATTGAGTATAGCAAAATAAAGATCAGTGGGCAGGTATGCAACGTTGTTTTCTTAATATCTTCAAAAGAACCAATAAAAAAGGATTGACGATAAGGAATTTCGTAGATGAAGAAGAAACAAACAACTAATGTATACTCTTCAGAAACATTCAGTAGCAAAAATTAAATTTTGGAAAAAAAAATGAAAGGGAGGGTGAAAAGTGGATTTTGTCCAAATGTCAGTCATGTGTTAAGAGAAAATATAATAACAACTGTGCAAACTTCAGTTTATTTTTAACTTCAAGTCCGTGAAGGGGGGAGAAGATCACACTATGATATAAAACTGTTTGCTAGGAAAAAGTTTACAATCAATCTGCAATAATAGTTTCCATGGGCTACAACTGAGAAACTGCCATCCCATTTGCAGCATCTTTTTAAAAAAATCTCATTATGCCCTTCAGACAGAAGTACTGAACTTAAAACCCAAGATTGAACTCTTAGAGCATATAAAAAAAGTACAGAAAGGGGAGTAGCATAAAAATGGATGGATGAACAGATACACATCTTTCCTTTTGGTCCTTCATGTATATCCTTCTATGTCAAGTACGTACTTTCAGACCAAATGGGATTTCAATAAAGACTGGATGGAGTCTTTCTATCCAGTGCATAGCTCTTCAGCTGCTGGTTTTTTTAAGGGAGAGTAAACAAATGAGCAGCCACAGAGCAGAATTATGGACTTTCATTCACTGACGATAGTGGTCTGCTTAAGATAAGTAATTTTTGCATGAGAAATATCTTCTGTTTCTCTGTGCATCCTAATGTTCCAAAACTGTGAAACACAAGAAGGGATATGCAACCTTGCTTCTTTCATGTTGAATTACCTGTCTGGATGAGGAAAAGCCACTTATTATAGATTTTGGTTCTGTATGTGGAACCCATGAAGTGTTTTTAAGAGAACCAATAAATACTTAATGAGAGCAACATATAATTTGTATCATAATACTAATAAATATAAGATAATTATTTTAAGTAGGCATTATTCCATTGAAAGCCTATGATGATATTTCTAGGCTGTTTGTTAATGTGTTCTTAAAAAAAATGGTTAAAAAAATCTAATAAAAAAACGTGTTAAACTTCCTTCAATACCAGATTTTATACTGACCTTTTTTTCTGGCCATCTAGATTTGACTGTTTATGCCTCTCAGGAGTGATGCCTCAAGGTCAAAGTAGTGCAAATTCATACTCACTTCACCACTAGTTTTGCTCCTCCAAGCAGTTCAGAGTAAGCTTCAATTCTATTTCCAATTTGTCTCTTGTGGGAAGGATGTTGAGTGTCATTTTTTTTTCAGTACTGTGATGTGAAATAGATATGTGCTGTCATGCTTCTGAGAGATTTGAGGAAAGGAAGCAACTGATTTCTAAACCAGACTTGAGCATTTATTACCCATCAACATGAAAGTCATAGGGGGAAAAATGGGAAATTGCAAGATATTACTGTCCTTCAAAAATGCTGAAAATTCAACACACTCATCACAAGAGTTTTGTGTTTTCCACCCAGTTAGTTGGTGTTTTATGAATTCCTTATTGTTTTAGTTAATAGCTATTTGGGACAGGTACTGTTTTGCTTATTTGTGTGTGAAGGGGGTTGCTTGGTTTGGGCTTTCTAAGAACTTTTTCTCAGAGCACTGTTCCTTATTTGATGCTTTAAATTTTGGAATTATCAGCAGCCATATGCATAAGGGTGATGAGTACTTTCCCTTTTGCTTTTAACTCTCCTTCTTTCTCCAGTACATGTTCTTTTAGGCTTTTTGCGTTTAAATGACTTTCGCCTGTCTTTCTCCAGGAGACAGCACAAACAGGATTTCCTAATAAATGGAAAACTCACAGAAATTATGTGAATGTGGCCCAACAATTCATTCAGTCCAACAGGTAGGAAAATCATCATTCTCCAGGGTAATAAAAAGCTATCTTTTGTCTTCTGTGTCAGATAGTGAAACGACTCCAAAAGATATCAGTATCAGGAAGGAGTCTCATGGGATGTTCGGGAATACTGATCTCAATGTTCCTTTTTTTATTGATTCCTTTTCACAGCTCAGCCTTATGCTCCTTTAACTGTTTTGGACAGAATTTACTCCAAATCATGGCACCTAAAAAGCTAAAAAAGGATAGGAAAAGGGACTTTAGGGTATTGGTAGGCAGCAAGCTCAACATGAGCCAGCAGCGTGCCCTGGCAGCCAAAAAGGCCTCCAGCACCCTAAGCAGCATTAACAGGAGCACAGCCAGCACAGCACTGCCTGAAAAAAACCCCAAGCATTTATTACTATTGGGGAAAGAGGAGGGCTGGCAATAGCACAAGACAGTACATTCCACCAGCAATTTGCTTTCTCAAAAAGTCTCCTGGATGTAAATCCCTGTTGTCATGTAAAACATATCCCATGGATCGTGTCCTGCCCGGTGCTCTGCTTTGTTGTTTCACCCAGTGCAACCTCTATAGCTGTAAATGGCATTTTAGTTCAAGAGTTAAAAGACAAGTCACATTTACATGGCCATTCTCATACACTTCCTTAACCAACTGAGCCATTATGATACAAAATGCAGTCATTTCTGCTGTTAGAATATATAGGCAACAAAGAAGTTCAGAGTATTGGACCTTATTGATTTTTTATTTAACTAGATCAGCTTGGATACGATGGGAAGAGAAATTTGAACAGGTAGAAGGTGTAGTAACTGTAATATCTATTTTTCAAAAATATTATAACATATTTCTCATAAATAGAGTATTAAGTAAAAATAGTATGAACTGATAACAGACAGAAAAGCTTTATCCTAAGATAGGAGATTCAAATACAAATATCATCTTCCTCTGGTTTCCAACACTGGCTTTTCCAGATAGGATGCATGACTGAGGCCCAAAAGGGGCCCAAAAGTATCTACACAGGCCAATGGTGAGCTCAAAAGCCATAGCCTAATCTCTTAAAGAGATGTGAAGATGCACCAGTAAGAGTTCCTACCCAAAAATTATTTTATAGCTTACATTAAATTCAACATAAGAGCTCCAAGGACTAAACTGGGACAACTCTTCAAAATTTACTAGTAGCCATTTCTGGTCATCTGGCTAATTATGATGATAGTACAGAAAGCCCCTGCCTTTTTAATCAAGTATAAAACTCTCAGTACTTTGCAGACATAATTTTGTGGAAAGAAAATGAAGCACAGTCAGCAGGGACTGCCATTCAAATTAAAGGTCAAATATGGCAGGCAATATTCTGGCCGTTACAAAACATCCTGACAGGAAAGGTATCTGAAAATTGTCATAAATTCAGGCATGCCATTAAATATATATTTGTGATAAACACAGTGAAAAAATTACAATTTTCTATTTTAGAAATGTCAGTAGATATTATTTTTTATTTTCTCCATTGTCAGATTACAAAGTTCATCTTCTCAAACTAGTACTTTGCAGTCTGGTTTTGGAGTTAAATCAGAACCTAGTCACCATGACAATCTCACCACTAAAATTTTTAAAGTCCATTTTAGCAGAGGATCTTAAGCAAATGTTTAGCTTGAAAAAATATTAGAAATTGGCAGTTTTTCCAAGAAGCTGTATGTTGGAAAATGGTTTTAAGGAATATATTCTTGCCGACTGACTTCTGCCTCCTAAAGAAGATATGCACATATGGAATGATGTCTTATATAAATACCAGATTTGTGTGCACAGATGCAGCCGTGTGCATGTCTGCAAGCTCAGATCAGTCTTCTGTTTACAAAAAAATCAACACTGGAAGTTGAGCACCTGAATGAACCTTTCCTATTTCTGCCACACAGTGCTTCATTTCAGAAGTGGTTTTTCTGGACCATTGTTCATCGAACAGGTGTAGTGGTGACTTGAGTGCCTCTTTGCTCAGGTACGTTTCTTTCTGAGGAATGATTTCATGGATGCAATGTCCACTTTGCCCACTTGAATCACTGGTGCTATGAATTAACGCCTTGTTCTGGGAAAGTGTGGAATGGAATATTGTTTCTTTAATCAGCTGACAGCAACCCAGAGCCCTGAGGACTTAAAAGACTCTGAAAAGGCTACCCACAAGATATAGTTTTATCCCTGTATAAGAAGACTTCTTCCAGTTCACACCATTACATATCCCAGTGATTCTTGACCTCTTCCTTGTCAGCTCAGCTGTACTGATTGATTGATTCAAGGGATAGAGAGTTGGCATGTCCATTCCCTTATAGATGGAAGAAAGAATGATTCCATGACATGTACTTACACCTGCACATGTACTTACATCAGCAGGGCTGGTGATAAGGTAACACCACAGTCAGGTAAAGAAGTTTCTTATTCTCCTATATCCCTTTGTGCAGGTGATCAAGACAAATCCATTTTATTTGGCTTCCTAGACAGAGAAATTTATTATAAACCTTGGCCAGAAATATCATATTTTTGTCTGCTATATTATTTTCCTCAATTTTCCCATTTTGCTTTACCCTTGCACTTCTGTTACTTTGCACTTTCCTAAGTACTAAACACGACACCATAACACAAAATAAGCTACAAATGCTCATACACTCATGATCAGCTGGTGTCTTTCGAAGCTAAAAACAGGTGATGCTACTAAATAAGAATAGAAAGTTGTATTATGACAGTTTCAGGCAAGTAAAGACATGGGGCATTAAGGAAATTCAGTGGACAGGGATCGAACCTTGCAGCTGGATGAGCAGGATAAGTGATAACAAGCTTTAGTGAGAGCAAGACTAAACAACAGCCTTCACCAAGAAAAAAACCTCTAAATGTTGTATGTCAGCAATGCACAAAGTCACAGAACAGATTATCCAGGAGTATAACAACAAGGAAATTAGCATTAGAATCTCCAGAGCTTTACAAACAACATTATAATAATAAAAAAATCACAGATAAGGTGTTTCTGCCTGCATATAAACAAGCAATGTTATACTGCTCCTTTCTTGATTTAGAAGTTATGATTTATTTGTAAAATAAAGATAGAATCCATATTCATGGAAGTGGAAAGACTACTGTGCATATTATGAGAGAGAATTTGTTTATTCAAATGGTGAAAAAAAACAATCAAAGCTTATGCATGTAAGACATAAATGTGCACTGATAACTATAGAATATACCACATGCATCCAAAGCATCTGAACCATAGAGAATAGTCTTTGCTGGTCAACCCATCCTGCTTTGTGGGAAGACATTTTTTAGTATTAGGTCCTGTTGATTCTCACTATAATGGCATTTCAGATAAAATAACTCAAAACTAAACCACAACAACATTAACCAGGACAGTCTTCTAATGCCTCTTTTGTGGCCCATGTTAAATCTTCGTTGCTCTAAAAATGTGCACAAAAGACAAAACCTGTGATCAACTTGCATTTTCATTGATGAAGCCAAAGACAGTCGGGCAGTTTGTCTTTAGTCACACAGTACTTTCCTTTCAAAAGCAAAGTACAGGTTGATTAAAACTTACACAAAACCCCCTTTAATTCTTGAGATAAAGGTAATAACTCCAGAGCAGACCTCAGACTCACCAGTAGAACAGTGTACAAAAAAAACCCAAAATGTCGTTACTTGAGTTCAGTGTACTAATTAAATAGAGAATTATGCTTTCCACAGCTGTTAGTCCAGTGCCTTTCAACAGAACATTCAGCTCAGGTCTTATAGAGAGAAATACCTACCTTCACAAAATATGGTACTTAATTTCAGAAAAAAAGTGATTCAAATATATAGAAAAAAATTAACTGTCCATTTGTATGATTATTACCACAGCCCTTCAATGACAATAAACCAAGATTATCTGCAGAAGCTTGAATCTAGCTTTGAACTATTTTTTTAACCGTAATCAGATAAAATTTCCAATTTTCCCATCCTTTAATTTGAAACCTGATTTCTTAGCTATGAGGAAGCATTTAAAATTTTGCCTTTCACCTAGTTTATTAATGCTAGTAGGTATAAATTGTTTTAAAATAAAAGAATGATTGTCACTGGAAAATGCTTTTCTTCGCTTAATCATTGTCCTTCTTATTTGCTAGACAATCTCATTGTGATATGATCACATCTTCTCTTCAAACTTTTCAGCTGACACGGGATCATGTTTGTAAATGCATTTATACAATTGAATGTTGTAAAGCCAAGTCAGAGAAGACACAGGGATAAAGAATATGTAGAAGCATAATAATACTCTCAAGGCACTAAATGACAGCAGGGTAAGAGCCCTTAGAATATTAACTATAGATTAACTGTATATCAGAATATTCAACCAAGCAGGAATTTTTTTTAAAGGAGCTATATTCTAGAAACATACATCTTGAGAGCTTTTCCGGTTTAATTTCTAGTCTTTATTTTTTTTTTCCCCCACAAAGGCTTTTACAAAAAGAACATTTTCTAGGACACAAAAGAGAATTGAGGACTAGAAACTGAGTTATTTGTTTGACCCTGCAGAAGTCTTGCATTACTCTTCTAGAAAACCTGCTCTGTAGGAGGTTCTCACATACCTCATTACATCCATGGAAAGAGGCATCTTTGTTCTGAATTTCATTCGTATTTGAAAAGATCGTTTATATGTTTCTAACAAAATACCCTCTCCACATCAAATCAAAGAATCATAGTTGACATTACTTGTAGTTCCCCAGCTATTTGTCTAAAAATTAAAAAAAAATTGAAAATGATTACAGGAAGGTCATAGCTGAAGACGTGTCCACAGAAGCCAGAAAAAAATGAAAAAGCAGAAAGTCAAGCACATCAGAATTAAGTAGAGTAAGCAGGTTGCAGTCACAGCGAGTCTTTCAGTTCCAGGCTGAAAAATAAGTATTAATATTAACATGGCTATTGATGGAGATTTACAGGCAATTTCAATTTTTCTTCACATAAAAATGGGGATTAGAACAAATGAGAAAAAATTAAAATAAAGGGTAGATATAGTCACAAAAGAAGGTTTACAGGCACTGCTGGTTTCCTCTCATAGGTTAAAGAAATCATTAGATGTGAAAAAAAATACGGTGAAAAGGACAGAGTTCAAGTGTAATGGAAAACAAAATGTAATCTTCCACAAAGAACACAAGTTCTGAAAAGTAGTGCTATTTAAATGTTTCACCACTAGTTTTCATTCCCAATACCGACAAATTATATCCAGAAATGTCCTTTGTAAGTTTAAATCAGATAATGCTATTAATAAACTTACTGTACTTTCTTTTATATACTTCAAAAAGCAACAGAAGGAAACATCTTGTTAATGAAGAAAATAACTTCATTCTATTTTTAAGAATTTTTCACACACACAAAAATTCTTATTCATTAAAATATATTTGGTTCTAAAAAGAAAAAAAATCATTAATTTGAATCTGACAGGCAAGAAATCATACACAACTGTCTTAAAATGTTGCCCATCCTAGGGGTGTATAGCGATCACCACCTCCCTTCTGAGGTGATCCATGTCACAAAGCCTGGAGTCACCTGGGCGTCCCTGGATAGAGTCTAAACTCTCACAGAAAGCCCCTGAGGAGCATTCACCCTGTTTAGGAAAAGTTATGTGCAGCATGGAATGTTCTCCAAGAAAGAGGCTCCATTTCGGATAAAAATTAAGTCATTCTTATAACACAAGAGGGTGTAGGATGTACCACATTGAGCAGTCAACAGATGCTGCTAATTTTGACTTTTCCCCTGTAATAGCCAACATATAATGATGATTTCTGTTACTTCAAAGCAATTTGATTTTTCCAGACTACTTACCACTTGCTCAGATGATAAATTGTTGTTGCAGCTCCTTGTTTATGCATCTCTTGGTGGTATCTCAGAGTGTCTCTGGCATCTAGATTCCCACAGTTGCCATTCACATGGTTTCCACCTGTACTTTTCAAGGAAGTTTCTGATTCACAGAGCTACTTCCAGGCTCCAACTTCCAAGTTGAGAGGCCTCCCTCTGGCACTATTTTTCAGGAGATCTTTTCTTTTCCCCGGTATTTTACCTATTTAACCAGGCCACCTTATTGCTTCTCACATCAACATATTCTTAAGGGCTTAAGGGTTACCTTTGAAGCATTTTCTGCTGTCATCACTACTTATGCAGCCCTAACAAGATCTGATCACCTAAGAAAATCCAGAAAGACTAAGAGGACAGGAGAGAAAACTGAAAATATTTTAAATTCAAGGTGCACATATTAAATAAAGTCCTTCACATATCGATTAAGCCCTTATTAGAGAGTGACAAGGTTTTCTTTTCCTTTTAGTAAAGACTTCAACCCTCAGCACTAGATACTGAATTTTCATAAATTTGGAAATCCCACTGAACCAGGGGATGGCCTATCAGATAAAATCTGTGTCAGCAAGTTTGAAGAATGAAACTATTTTCTTTCTATAATCATCTCAGAGTGAACAGATGCATGTTTGATGATTTGCAGACAGAATAAAAGACTAAGGAAATGGAGAAACAATTGGTCTAACCATGCAGTCATTTACCCAAGCAAGCTATTTCCATTTAAATCAAAAAGCATTGCTTACCTGAGCAAGTATTTCCCACCTACATAACAACTTGCAAAAATGGAATCGAAGTCATCCCAGTAAAGTATTACTTCTGAGCAAAGGGAAAACAGATGAATAATCTTTCAATGAGATAAGCAAAATTTTAACCAAATTTTATATTTGACAGTATATTAAATGTATCACAGAGCAATCCTCCTGAGGAATCAACATTTGAAATAATCTCTAGGCAACAGAGCACTTTCTCCCTGCTGTAGTTATTGTAATGTCTGGTTTTTTGAGTTGCAGTTTGTTTGTTTGGACAATTTAATTAAAGAGCTGAGTTTGAAACAAACTTTCCTCCATTGTGAATTCTGTCTAGGATACGATTCTATCTAGTTTTCTTGCCTTGAAAAATCTATTTAGGAACATGGTTGGCGTAAACATTTATATACATTTTCAAGTTTATCTAAGCCTATGGATGTTCACCCGCGGCAGAGTCTCTAATACTACATGAAAACCATTTCTGCTCAAACAGTCAGGTAAGGAGGAATGTACTTGTGGATTTTTGGCAAGAATGGTGTTTCTTATTTAATACTCACCTAATTAAGAACTATCTTGAGACAAAAGAGACTAATACTGAAAATATGGAACCTTAGGAGTTTCAGGCATAGGAACATTACAATACACTAGCATCTGGGGATGAAAGTACATTCTGTTCCCTATCTTATTTTCAGGAGGTTCAGGAAACCTGAGGGCTGCTTCTGGCAATTCACCTGGATGCCCTTTTCCCCTTTTATCAGTTTCATTGTGTTTTACAGAATGTACAATGGCCTGTGGTGGCATAAGATCACCCACAGAGCCTAAATCTGCGTCCAGCAGTGCACAGAATACACATATGCAAGGCATCAATCTCAGGAGGGACAGAAAATCACTTCTTCAGAATTAAAAGTAGAAGGGCAGATTGTGACATTGGCCTGCACTGGAGGGGGTATGGAATGGTATTTGCTTGTGGGAAAACACTCTGAGCCTTCCTCGTTTCCATAGGAGTTCCCAGTTCTTTTTAGATGGTGTGCTTATACCATCACACTCTGGTATTTTAGTCAGCTCTTCCCTATATGTCAAACCAACCATAACATCAAAGGGAAACAAGAACAAAGAACAGCCTGAAGTGGTGTCATGCACACAGGCGGCAACAGATCCCTTTTTGCCTTCTTCATTCCTGTGGGTATTCATCAGGGCCAGGAACAATCTGTTGTTTCTCAGGTTCAGCCACACAGTTTTTTAAAAAAAAACAACAAAACCCTACCTACTTAGAAATAAACCACAGCAAACTAAGTCACCATGAACTTTTGCCTCTGTTCGATACATAATAATGAAGTGCAGGCTCGTGGAATTCCCTTATTTTGCCAAGTCATTAGTTACATTGGCAAAGATGATTTCAGGGAAAGGCAGTGGCATTGGACTGAAAATGATGTTTACTCTCTAGTTCTGTTACAGTGTTTTATTATTACCAAAGTAAGTCCTAAGCCTCAGATTTCTGGTGCCAGAAAATGTACACGGACAAGCGGGATGTAGGAGTGCCTGTTGTTCCTTGGGAAAAGTAGAGTCTTGCTTCCACTGCAGAATGAAAATGTTGAGAAGAAAATAAGACAAATATGTAACACCATGGAACTTTATGTTAGCAAATTCAGGAGGTTTAAAAATAAGCTAGCAAAATGTAGGCACCTTAAACAGCTGTGCTTTGCTGGTGAAAGTTCTTGACTTCACTAATGGTGAAATCCCAGACAGCAAACGGGACTTCCCACCCAGAAAATCAGTCATTTGTCATTTTGAGTAAAATGCATTTTCATTTTCACTCAGAACACCAAAAAGACACCAAAAAAAGTTGATAAACACCAAACAGGTGAGAAAAAACATGCAAAGCAAAGTGCAGAACAAGGAAACAGTGCAGTTAGTTGTAGCTGCTACCATCTTATTCAGAAAACTAGAGGTGGAATCCTATGGAAAACAGCTCTGAAGGGCAGAGGAGCTCAAAAATTGGCAGGTCTTTAAAGACAACCTCCTCCAAGTACAGGAATAGTCCATTCAAACTGACAATAAAAATTGTAGGCGTTACGAGTTGTCATTTGACCTGTAAATTAGTTCTAACAGAATGGATCATAATTACCTTTGTATTATGTAAATAACAAATCTAATCAAGGGAATGATAGAAATATGGAAAAGAAAAATAAAATCCCTAAATCTAAAGAAAGAACAACTACTCCTATTTCTAGAAGGCAAGAAATATGGACTTTGAATAACATTACACTCTAATTCTTTTCTCTAGCATATTCCCCAAACAGAGCCAAACTCTTCCAAGAGTAACTCTCCACCTTTATTCCCAAAGTTTGCTCTCATTGCTATGTTCTCCTCCACCCCCACACCCCACACCTGAGCTTCTCCATTCTTCCTGCGCTGTTGCTGTGACCATGGGTGCTCCCCCAGCTGCTCGTCCTGCCCCACCATCCCAGTCCATTGGCCATCACTCCACAGTGTTACACTGACATGCTTGCAGGTGAAGTGTGTCTCCTCGTTCTAGAACCCCTCTTACACCCACCACTGTCTTCTTCTAATAACTTGCATCAAACAAGTTCTGTGCACCTCCAAACTAACTAAAAGTGATTGTGTGCTGTTTCCAATCTAAATGTGCTGAAATACCTCAGAACAAACCTCTGATTCTCTATACAATCTCCTAGGCATGTTGTCTCTTTTCAAATGCCTTCCAAAATGTTTGAGGTTTTTGGGTTTTGATTCATTGACTTTTTAGATATCTGGTTTAACACTGACAACTGAGACAATTTTTTTTTTTAGCACTAGACCTGAGGAAGTCCAGGAGTAGTAAAAGAACTGCTGATAATATATTCCTTAATGGGTATTGTCACTTACATTATTTTGCTATAGGGTGTTACAAAAACAGACTTAAATGGGCACAAGATATAAACTACTTATATGATGGCAATTACAGTATTATTAATAAAATGACATATTCCTATTTTTAAGTCCCAGGAAGAGCACTTTCCTCCCCCCAAATATTCTATATATAATACATGTTTAGAAAAATTATATTTTATATTTATGTAGTCTCAGAATTAAAATGTGTCATCCATCTGAGGAAATTCACTCTAAAGGAATTTATCAGTCAAAACAAAAAGCCACACAAGAAGCCAGCCACAGCAGAACTGATACATTATTTGGAGCTATTATCTTTAGATAACAGCAACTTACATGGATTAAGATTTAAAGTTTGATTTTTAACAAGAAGAATCTTGGAAGCAACTGTTTGAACTATTTAAAAAGTAATTCCCTATCATGGAACTCAAGGGGAAAAGCAGCACAGGAATTTTGTAGGATGGTTTACACTGCGGGGAGAGAAGGGGCTAAGAATTTAAAGACAGAAGAATAAAGTCCTGTGACTCATAGACCTCTTCCTCCAAAACCCATATGTTTGACTAATTCAGTTCCCTTTCGTCCAGGAAGAAGACAATGGTTCCATGCTATGCAAGCACTATCGGATCAATAACAGCATCCATCGTCATAACCAAGCTATCGAGGCAGATGATGACAGCAGGAGCAGGAAGAGAACAGCACTGTACATAAATCACACAAGGCTAGCAGAGAAAAACATATTACTGAGGGATTTGTTGCAAATCCTGTGCACTGACTTCTCCTGTGGTCCCAGGAAGGAAAGGATGAAAGCCGGGATCTTGGAACTGGCTCTGACATTAACGGAAAGGGCAAAAGAGAAAGATAAAAGGTGAGAAACAAGGTGCTGCAGAAGTTCCATCAATGGAGGAACAAGCTTCAAGGAGTAGCAAGAAACAAAAAAAGCTATAAGAAGAAACTAAACTGTTCTATGTATAGCATGATAGCTAGAGAGTTTAACAAAGTGTTGGAAGAATAAATGTTTTTCCCTAAAGCAGAAATGTCAGTGTATCCTCACTAGACCTAGCTGTGTGCCAAGAGCTTCAGCAGTTCCAAGAAAGTGCATGACAGTATACAGTCTATCATTTTAAATATAAGAAGGGATTTTCAATCACTGAGGCCCAATATTATAATATGAAGGTCAAAAGATTGAAAAAAAAAGAGCATACACTACTGCAGGTAAGAGGTCTGAAAAGGCAACACGGAGTGGGGAGAGAAAGGAACTGCACTGTACTGATTGTTATTAATTTTAAGTATGAAAATTCCAGTAAAGAATCAGTAAATTTATCTTCAGAAATTCTCTGTGGCAAAAGTTCTCTCCAAGGCAGCAAATAGAAGGAAGGTGTATTTGTTGTGAAAAAAGTTTACAGGTTAAATGTTAACACTGTACCGTGTCAACAGCAACAGCCAAAAATCTACTGCTCAGCATGCCTTCCCTAAAAGTAGAAAAGGGGAAAAGGGAGTGCCTCAGAAAGATGGAGAGCTAGGGTTGAGCTATGGGCAGCCTGCCCAGACACAAGGGGTTAAACAGCACAGGTTAAACAGAGGGGAAAAAAAACCAAACCAAAACAAAAAAATAAAGCAGTTTCACTTCAAAAGTGTCAATTGTCCAAAAAGGAATTGACACAGAATGAATTAAAAAGAGCCCAATAAATTATTCCAAATTATGAATATGTTTTAGAGAAACATTGTACAAGGTATATGAGTTAACAGGAAAGACCACAGATAATTAATTTACTCTGGATATTAATAAAAGACTAAATATTCATGTATGCAAATGATTAATATTTAAAAACATGTTATTACCTGCTTAATTATCATAGATTAATCAATGATAATTAACAAGTGATTAATCAATGGATCTCTATAGAATTGAAAGAAAACAAGTTCCTACGTGAAAACAAGAATGTAGATAAGCAAAGTTTCCAGAAACAACTGAATGTACAGAGATTGTGTTTGGCAAGAAATACAATTCAGCCCCAATCCACAGGCAACTGTGAAGACTGATATCCTTCCAGAGACCTGTAGAGTGGAGAGGGCATGGCAGAGGCACTGGCAGAGCACCAGGCAGGGCTGAGATTGCACAGAATTTCAGCAAGGGGTAGGTGAGACCAGGTCAGTGGAGACCCTTACATCAACCAAAGCTTAGTGCAGTTAAGTGTGAAACTCAAACTGCATTGTCCAAACGGATGCCAACAGTGTGCTCAGTGGTACAGTACAGCGGTGACTGTGACTCGTGTCTCAAAAAAAGGCACAAAGTGATCAATTTCCAGATGAATTTCTATTAAAAAAACAGTATTCCGGTTATGCCATAATATTTGCTGAAGCAGCAAAATGGCTTCAGATATTCAAAATAGGTGCAGGTGCGCAATTCAGCAGCTTTCCTTTGAGGTGATACAGATGGTGCTTGGCAAACACTCTGGCATGGTAGGCCAGGGGTCAGGCGAGGCCAGCTGTGAGCACACAGCAGCCACAGGATGCCGGGGACACGTGCGTAATGCAAACACCAGCAGGCAGGGAAAACACTGAGTATCGGAAAGGGACAGCAGCTGACCAAAATTGCAATTGCTCTGGGGAAAGAACACAATCCTTAGAGGGCTACACCAGAGATATTTGCAGCTGTGATGGAGGCACAGAAGACCCTAGGAGTCAATGCCAAATAAACAGCAGCCAGCTTACACTGCCCCCCCACCTCCACCTCTGACCAAAAGGAGCAAATAAAAAATATTTCCTATGCAAGATATAAGTCAGGAGGAGAAACCTGAGTGGTTCAAAATCAATCATCTCAGTGATAGCCATAGCAAACAAAACACACAAAAGAAACCATATTTTTACATGTCCAAGTGTCTTAATAATAAAGTATTGTAGGAATACAACAGCCACAACCAAGGGCTGTGTGATATGGCATTCAAGTTGCTATTAAGTGTATAAGGTGAACAGGTGATGCACTGGAAAATGAAACTGGATTAGAGATGCAGCCTGCTAACCTGCTGCACTTCATTTGGCAGCTGCTGATTCTCCAAAATGCCCTTTGCATCCCATCTGTAGAAGAGGGCGATTTTTTTTCTTGCTTTTCCAGAGGGAAACACATGAGGTACTTAAAGGATTGCGCAGAGGGAAAGTCCTAACTGACAAAATTCCCAAGCATAAATTCACAAGTCAGCAATACAACTAAAAGCTGCCTAAAATTGTTGAATTTGCCATATACAACTGAATCTGCACTCATTAAAAAAGCAAGAGGGAATCACACACTTCAAAAACATTTTAGGAAAGAGAGATCAGAGACGAAGCAAGATGAAGGGAAAAATAATCAGCAGATTTCCCAACACATCTATAATTTTTCAAGTATTTTGGGAGAGATTAAAAATACCCAGTGATATGAATTTGTACTGTAAAACTTGACATTTGCCACAGCATCAATATTCAGTTAATGAAAATGCCTGGAACTTGAGCAATTTGTGTATCCTGTGGTTTGGTGGACCTCATTCTCCCTCCAAGGGTGTGCTCCTTACTTTTTGTAACAGCTACTCTACACATTGTAGAAAAAGTAAGTGCTGAAGGCAGAAATAGCATTTTCTCCTGTGCACTACTATAACAATCACTTCAAAATACCTGGTACACTTTGGGGTAAAAGGAAACCCCACAACAAGTTAGCTTTGTTAGACTCCTCCTGCAGAAAAGACTATTACAATTCTGTTTTCCAAATGTACAGAAGCTTAAAACATTTCAAAAGTCAGGAAATGTACAGAACTGGGATTCTGATGTTGCATAATTACTTTTCAGTCTTCATCGCCACTGTATTTTAAACTTAACCCCTATGCTTCCTAGATTAAAGAAAATAGATTAATATGTCAGCCCTAAAGAAGATTTTCGAGCTTGCAAAATCCCATTAAATTAAACAATCTTTTCCAATGTATATCACAGTATTAGTAACTACAAAAAGAAATATTAGTTGCTATGCAATAGATTTAAAATCATTTCAGAGGCTATGGAGATTAGCATAATCTTTCACTACTGAGCAAATCCATCATTGAGGGTAGGCTTAAAAACATATGGTTGTGAATAAAAACTGGAAAAATAGCGGGTTTTCAGTCTTAAAAAAAAAAAA
>VZRS01008362.1:248033-273496 GCA_013398055.1 Ifrita kowaldi
AAAAAAAAAAAAAGAAGAAGATGATTTTGAGGAGAATTTGCATTCTACTAAAGGAAAGGCATGGATTCATAATCAACATTTTCTGGGAAGATGGGAAATGTCAACGAGGAATAATTTTAATTTACAGCAAAGACATACATTGGACAGCAGGAGAAATATTTTCTAAGAAATGTTGCAATGAAAAAGCAAGTCCATTTCTTGGGAAAAAACCCCACAGAGATAGGTTAGATAATTTTTTGTCATTGGATAGGCTAAGATAATCTCTTCAAGCGATTTTGAATCCTATGTTACTGTAATTCCCAGAAGAAATTCTGGGTTTGCTACATTTCCTTTCATTTAATAATTAATCTTTTTATAAGTAATTTCTTTTTATATATTTGGGGATTTTTCTCTGCTACTGATTAGTTTTCCTCCTTTTTAGCTATATATTGAAATGGAGATTGTATTAGAGTTAAAAATACATGTTTTGTGTCTCTTCAGGTTTTTATGGTCAAATCACTAATAAGTAATGCTACTTCTAGGTTCATGACATTTCTTTCTGAATAGGCCTTGTATTTCTGAACAAAGCTTGCAAATTGATCCACTTCTTATGACCTTTTACCTCCAAAGGCATTATTTATTACTGCCTAAATATATTTTCCGTAAATCAGTAACACACACCTCAGTTTTTGGTTTCAATTTTTGACAGTTTAAGTTATCAGTTCTTTGCTGGGAAAGAGAGTAAAACTGATTTAATTGTCAGCCAAATCTTAATCTACTGCTGCACCTTCTTTAAACTGTGCAATAATCTGTGTACAGAATATATCTACCCATCTTTGAGTGCTTCTCCATTTCAGTATTCCAGTCTCTCACACAGAGTGTAAATTTATTTTAATGAATTTATTTTAATGATACAAATGTATATCTGGTCATAAAGCCTTGCTACTGCTAATCTTTGTTGTTGACATACCATAGCATTTTGCAGACAACTGGCACAGAAGAGAAACTTATTGAGGCAATTTTGTCTTCTTCTTTATTTTCTTTTCATATGTAAAACTAGTAGAGACAGAGCAATCTCGCTCGCATTAAAATTCTGGACAGGAGGATATATCCACAAAATAAAAATCTTTTTTGGAGTACTATAAGTAAGACTTTGCCTCCAGAGGAAAACAGAGAGCAAATACATCCTTGTGCAGAGAAGGATGACACCAAAACAACCAATTCAGCAAGAACAGCTGTTACCCAGAGTGAACAGCAGAGTCAACACACAGACTAAGTCCAAAAGAAACAAAATGTTAAGAGAAACAAAAGTGTTTGCAGAGCCAAGGCTATTTTTCAAGACTGTGAAAGAAAAGAAATTGATTAATAGTAGGTTTACCACAAATCATACTTAATGCTTTATTCTTCCCTATACAGAAGGTTCTCTGGAATATGATGATCAAGCAATTGAGTGAAAGATTACGTTATCTGTGTATTATGTTGAAAGTCAATTTTAATGTTCTGTGGATGTACAAGATTCTTACCAACAGAATATATAGTGTGCTTAGTGCTAGTACAGCCAGTGTTGGGGCTTGAGCAGCTTCAGGGCTTGTCACACAGGTTGGACTAGCCACAAATAGTTGCCAAACCCTAAATAACATCTGAATCACATTCAAAAACATGCTGGTTCCCAGCTATAGGGCCATGCTGGTTTCAACAGCCCAAGGATATTTAAATTTTCCAAATTGTCAAAAGCTTTTGTGATTAGCCTGGAGAAGAAGGGGGACATAAAAAGAAACATTTCATGTAATACCTAAAATTATGATAACTTCAAACAATGTGTTAAAGAATGGCAAATCCTTCAAGATTTAAGCCTAATGAAATCAAAGACACATAGGCTTAAAACTACTATTCACATTCAGTCAGCCATACTATTAACTTAGTTGGATATTTTTCATGTTGAATAGATTCTGCTCATAAATGTCACCGCAGGGATATTTGTTCACCCGAACGCGTGTTAGAAATTTCAAACCTTTGAGCAAAGGTCCCCTGTTGAGGCACTTCTGCTGTGATCAGGATGTCAGTGGGTTTTGGGATTGCAGCTAAAATCCTGGGTGGAGGTTAAGATTCATTTACCAGTTTTTAGTAACCCAGAAAAACAGACAGAAAGAAAGGAAGAAAAGACAGACCGACAGAAAGAGAGAACAACTAGCTTTCCACATCCAGCAATAAGTCATTCCTTAAACCAGTAGACGATTCTCAGCAGCATATACAACAAAAGCATCTTTCATTTTGAATCCAAATGACCTGGATATCCCACCATAAATAGGAATTGTCATTCGATTAATAATAGGTGTAAAGAAGCATAAGACTGGGTAACAGTTACCACAATGCTTGATTTGTCTGATTTATTCTTTCTGTTTTCTAGTCAGTGTGGAATGATGAATGCTTTCTTTTCATTATTGTCTGCTTGAAGTTATGCTTCTAATTTTCTCTCTCAACAAAAGGTGAGAATTCATGTTTGGGACAATTGAAATATCAAAAAAAGTCAAACATGATTTTTAACTATAGATTAATGTATTATTCTTCTTTATTCTTACCTTCTTTCCTCCTGTGAATCCTTGCCAGTCTTTCTCCCACCGTGACAGCACCTTCTCTGCATGAGCAAAATACAATAGAATGAGTCTTTTTTTTTTTTATTTAGGGGCATTTCTAGTTACAGAAATACTTAAAAGAGCTATTTTAGATTTAGGTTTTCATTTACTGTGAGGTTTATGTATTAAAAATTTTAACTTGAAAGAAAAGCGTGATGTTTGGTCTTTTGGTCTATCTTTTCTGGTGATTTCACTGCATTATAAATTCTCTCACAAAGATAATGTTTTTTATTCAAGTGATCCAGTAATTTGAAAATTGTCTAGTCTTACAAATAATTTTACTCCCTGACTATGTGTGATTTCGGAGGTCAGGCTTCATGCAAATTAGGTCAGTGCAGAATCAGTTTCCAAATTCTTCAAGTCAGCTTAACTAATGATTTTAGTCTTGATCTTTTGCTGAGCTTTGTGCAATGAATTCTCTGCATATACCAAGGCCCAGCAGTATTAGCACTGGCTTTGGGGCCGTACTTGTTCTTCAAATCATTGTGCACTACTTCCAGTTAAATTCACTGGACGGAAATCAAGGTGGTGTTTAGGGAAGTAGGCACGGTTTTCTGTGTTTCAGAAACCAAGTGAGAAATTCTGAGAAGAAAATGAGAAGGGAAAACAAATGAATAGAATGCAGGGTGAGCAGCAGCAGTAATGATCTCCTCCTTCAGTTTTTCTCTTGGTGTTTCTACAGCGTGTCTGAACTCCCACACGGTCTCTCTTTGACTTCAACTCTTCTGCCAACTCTCCCTGACCATGACATTTCTTATCTTGTCAGTTGAGTGTCCAATTTTTGAAACAGAATATAATACTGGAGATGTAGTTTCAGTTTTAAAGGAAACAAAGGGAAATGATTCCTGCCTGCCTAAGACAACCTCAGATACCCCTTTAAAAGAAAGCAGAGCTGGGATTTGTCTGCATAATGTCAGGGTGGCTTTGGTTCTGCTGAAAGCTGCTCACAGAAGAGGTAACATTCTGTGACTGTGCCTTTTGACGTGGCTGCCAGCTTTGCAGGAGAGTTGCCAGGGCTGGCTTGCAGTAAAATTGGTGGAAAGAAGCACGTAGATGTCAAAAGCTTAGGGGACACTTCCACTACAATTTCTTGAAAGGGAATCTTTTAGGCTTTTCCTTGATTCTTCTGCTGCAGTTTTAGAAATTTTGAACCCCTCTCTTAAAACCAGCACAGAAGGGCTGGAAGACCCCTATTAATTTCCTAAGTTGCCCCATATGCAAATACACTGATAACTCCATGTAGCCAATTATATTGTTTGCCTCAAACACACACATATAATTAAGAAGTAGAAAATGCATATTTATTGGTAACTAAAAGAATACGTACCAAGAATTCATTGTGTCCTTCTAATCTCCATATCCATCACAGATGTTTTCCAATTACCCATGTCCACCGTAATCCTTCTTAGTCTCATATGCTCAGTCCTAGGCACAGTATTACAGCATGAGTTACTCTTCCTTTCTGCTTGTAGGACAGGTAGATAGCTATTGCCTTTTGATCTACTTTTACCCACTGCTTCTAGTTCTCTTTTTGAAACCACAGAAGTTAAAGCTTCTGCCTTCAGGAAGATTTAAACCCCTATAACTGCTAAGGCTGCACTAAGACGTGTGACTGCCCCTGCTATTCCCTAACTGTTGTCCAGGACTATCATCTCTGCTCCAGAGAGTGACCTCAAAACACATGCTGATGACAAGAGGCCCTTATTTAAGCATTTATGTATTAAATCACACGTCTTGCAGGAGGCACAAATACAAACAGCATCATGACTTGTAGAAAGATGTGTCTCAAGAAATTTCTTCCTATTCTTTCTGTGAAAAAAGTCTATCTTGGGATATAAAGGCCAGGGGCATGAAGGCTGGTACATGGTTAAGAAACAGGAGCAGTTGTACAAATGCATGACAGCCACCTTGTTAACATCTGTAATGTCCCACCCTTCAGGGGAATGATGCTCATTGATGCTCAGAGTTGAAGAGAATGACAAAAGTCAGAGGGGCCCCAATAACTCACAAAGTTTTATTAGCAAATTACACACTTGGCATGGAAATTGGTAGGTTTCCTGACGTGCTATATAAGGGGTTTGGATAAAGAGGTAGGGTAAAAGGGAAGAGAGAAATATACAAATACAAAGAGGAAGGAAGGAAGGAAGGAAGGAAGGAAGGAAGGAAGGAAGGAAGGAAGGAAGGAGGGAAGGCAAGAAAGAAAGNGGAAGGAAGGAAGGAAGGAAGGAAGGAAGCTAGTTTTGGTAGTCTTGTTCCTCCCCTACAGTTCATGCCTGCTTCTTGATCTCATCCCTGTGCCTGTGCTGTACTGTGTTGTGCTTATCTGTAGGAACAAGAACAAGGACATTTGTCCCAGAAAAGTGCTGCCCTTCCTCCCCATGGCCCCCTCCTCCAGTCACATTCTTCTCTCTCTCACAGTGTGCTATTACCAACAATCCTTGTCTACTACTGCCAACAATTCTTGTTTGGCTTCACAGCCATCCACCTATTGCTGTTTGAGACATACACAGAAGTCCCTTATCTTCTGAGCTTCTACAGCATCTTAACAAGATACACTGGTATTGAATACCAAAGAGAGTGATGATGCTACCAAGAGAATTGTCAATCCTGACTTTTCATATGCTGTATCTTCCAGTCAGGTAATGTGTTTACAAGCACACTCCCACGTAGTGAGCACACCATGCATTTAATGCAGTTCTGGAACTTAGCTGAGGTTATATGCCAGCTTTTTAGTAATGCACAGTATCACTATGAATGCCATCTGTTAAAACTGTGGTAAGATTATAGGCAGTTAAACTGCTAAATGTTATTCGTCCGTCTTTTTTAGTCCCCTTCTGTTCACCGAGACTCACTGGAGCATGTGCAGGGTCTGTAACTCCCTGAAATAGGAGGTACTGAAATCAGAATAGTCTTCTATCAGGGAAACATTATCACTGTGTCATTTCTCCTAAGAATTTTCCTTAAGTCTCAGAAAAATTGAGAATGACGCTGTCTGGAGATTGCTTGACTCTCCAGAAATGGCCAGCTCAGAATTTAACAACTTATGTGGCATTACTCATTCCAGATGTATGCTTGCTCTTGAGGTATGAAGAAAAGGTTTAGTCAGTAAAGAAATACTGGTTAAAGACAAGTCTGAATTGTTGGATATCAGTTCCGCTCATGCCATCAACATCTTATGCATAAGGGAGTTCTCTAGAAAGAGTGATGCCATCTTCTTCAAGGAGCTGGATGACCTTCTGCTAATTAATCAAGGTAGCTCAAAAAACCAACCAAGCCGGAAAGAAAGCAGCATTTCAAGAGGAAGGGAGGGCACTTCAAAACCAGCATATTATTTGTGAGTTTTCTTCTTAGTATTTCAAAGGAAAACTCTAAAACCTAGAGAATAAAAGTTACACAGAGAAGTGGTAGCTTTAAGACTAAACTGAGTGATATCCCTAAAAACCAAGGGCACTTATGATAATCGTTGCACTCTTCTCACCAAATAAATTATACTTGCAAGAAATCATCATTCTTAAATACCCATTTTTGTTTGAATTCCTCTACCAGTTATGTGAAACGTTCTCTAAAAAACTGAAACCTCGTTCTCTTTCAAGATATCAGCCAACCAAACTATGCGGTGTAGCACAGAATCCATAGTTTGTAGGTAAGATATCAAATGCTATGTCACCAGGACAGGCTGTGAAGTATAAAACCCCACATTTTGTGTGTCATGATTAAAGTAAGCTCTTTTAACACTACCAGCAAGCTTTTCTTTCCCCAGAAACTCAGTATGCATGACACCCAGAACTGAAGGTTAGTGCAAGTCTGCACAAAATGCATTGAAAGCTTAGTTTTTATTGCAGATTTAAAAAAAAAAAAAAGGTTTCTTGCATTCATCTTCCTTTTAACTATGGAAAGAAAACAAGACTAATGTCATATAAAAACATGGTTTCTTAAGCTAATTTCAGATTGCTCTAGCTACCTCTTCAGACACTGCAGACATCAGCTTTGCTTCAAATGTAGTCTGCAGACTACTTTTTAAATTAGGTCTTCAAACTATCTGAAGACATTTCCAGTAAAAACAAAACAAAAAAGCTTGGTTATATCTACTTGCTATTTGATCCCTCTATTAACAGGACACCTACAAACGTGAGTCACTGAAAAAAGGAGCATTTTCCACCAAGGTCACAGGATTTTCTCACAGAACTCACCAGTTGCTCCAAACCAAAGGCCCTAATCCCTCAAATTTTAACATGTAGTCTCAATTTTACTGTTGCACATCCCATTGAAGTGAGTAATGCTTTTTAAAGTGGGAAGTATATACATGAATATTTACAGGATTGTTGACTAACTCTGCAGAGGATAACTTGTTAGATAAGGAGAGAAGGAAACAAGCACCCTTGTACTCACATCTAGGCACAGAAAGTGGTGACATATTCTAGTAAACTCCTGAGAAATATAGTTTATATCTAAAGTGACACATCCAAGTTGTATAGGATCCCTTATAAAACCACCAGGCCTGTTTTCTGGCAACACAGATAATAGGCTTAATATTTGCCTGAGAAGGACATGCATGGAATCTGAAAGTAAGCACTAGAATCGAGCAAACTGCATGTTTAGAGGGATTGGTAGGGTCTGTCTCTCCACTAAACTCCGTGGAAGATACAGCAGAGGACACAGCTTTCCTGACTTTGTACAAAGATAGTTCTTTATGTAAGATGAGTTAGATGAATTCCAATTGTTTCAAAGTGAAATTAAATTCTTACATATCCTATAATTTTTGGATAAGAAAGTAGTTCAGGGATGCTGGACAACTTTAATGATTAATGTTTGTGATGCCTATAAGTGCACCTCTCAAGGGCAAATTTTGTGTGTGGTTCATTATTAATGGAAATTGCATGCCTAACTCCCTGTACACCATGCAGAAAATATAGTTCTTTACAAGTTTCCTGATACAAAAAGTAGGAAAATATTTATTTTCCTATTTTAAAATTATATTCAAAGTATCTCCGATAAGAAGCTAATAAATATGCAAAACAGCTGGAGAGAAAAATAAGCAAAAGTGGAAAGAGGTTCTAGCAACAATTTATTCTCGACACAATAGGGTGATTTCCAATATCTTAATGTAAATAAAAGCATTGTTTAAGGTTATATCTTCTTATACCTGCACAAGACAGAGTATATTTTCTTTGTTTCTCCCTTAGTAATTATAGGAGATTATATAATGCATATTATGTACTTAGAATTACTATTATAGAAGCAAAGAAAAAAATCATGAGCTCTTTTAAAGGTTACTGAAACATGACAGAGCATTTCTAGACAAAGAAAGGTGTAGAACCTCAGTAGTTTATTAAGTCTCAGTATAAAGGAGTTCCCCATTTTAAAAATATTGACTCTTGATTGGACAGGCTCCCCTTCAAAATACTGGTAAGTAATTTAAATGTTCCATTTCTCAATAGCATTGTTGAAGTCCAAACCAAACCTTCTCACTGCCTTACATATGAAACTTCAACCAAATAAAACATAGAATCATAGAATAGACCAAGTTGGAAGGGAGCCAAAAGGATCACGAAGTCCAACTCCCTGTTCCTTACAGGACCTCCTAAAATTAAATCATAAACTAAGAGTGTCATCCAGATGGTTCTTGAACTCTGACAGCTTAGTACTGTGATGGCTTCCCTGTGGAGCCTGTAGTAAAATAAATGCGAGGTAAGTGTCACGAGATAAAAGAAAGTGTCACTTATCTGACAGGAACCTCAATATCTCAGAAGAGCTAACACAATATTAAGCAGAACATCAAATGTATGGCCTGGGAAAAATGTTTGGGGGTTTTTTTGAAATGAATAAAATATTGTTTGCAATAGGAAATACACACGAATATACCATGAAAAAATCAGATACATGACAGTAGAGGGCAGAAGAAAATTCCCCAAAACATAGTATTGTAGCAGAAACAAAGACTCGGAAAATGGGATACTCCAGGACCAACTGGAAGTGAAACATGGTTATGATTTGCTTATGGAGGATGGGACGGGGGAAGGACATTACAAAGCCCTTTTTGTTTTGAAATAGTCGTAAGAGGAAAAGCTAGAACAGATTCCTAACAGTTACGGCAAACCTACTGCCTACCTGATTCCCAAGCTACCGCAGGGCTTCTTTAGTATCACTGCCCAGAGGGTGATTCTTAAATCTGCTGAGGATGATTCTGCTAGATGTTCATAAGGAACCTCACTGCCATCTTAACACTCTCCTATGAAGTTTCCAGCTCTGACACGACCAGGCTAAAACCAGATGTTTTAGCAAAATCAGGGAGGAAAAGAGAAAAGGAAAATAACTTACAGCTCTCATTAGGGCTTTGTCTAACAAAATCAAGTAGAAAGCAGTAAAATGTATAGACCTCATTGATCTGTTCTAAAACAGAATGAGTCAGTAACCATGTCTTGTAATTAGCCAAGTTTCTGGATGGTCTCTGGATGTTATGTTGTATAGACTAAGCAGTCTTGAAAAACCCAAAAAAATCCTAGGCTGGCTTTATTTTCTTCCTCTCCGGACTTGCAAACTCTGGAATTATTTGCTTTCCCATTTTAAGTGACCTCCTGTTATGCAATGCAAGCGAGAAAGTTTGGTCATAAATTCCTCTAGTTTGGAACTCAGCACTGCAGACCGTCTTTACTTCCACAGAAGACAAAATTAATTTAAAGTGTTTATTTTGAGTAAACCCATGTTTACTCAAAAAAGTCACTTTTCATCAACTAGTGGGGTTTTTTTTTTCAGAATTAAAATTCTGTTTGAGACAATCCCTATGAAAGTACTAAGCAGGGTGAAATTAAACAGCAGCTGTAACATTTGTGCAAAATTTAATCTGCAAAAAGTTGAAGCATCTGATCTTTCAATTTCAATTTCTATCCCAAAAAGTAAGCAAAGCGGTTGAATGATGAAGTAATCTGACTTTTGTGATTTGATATGGAAAACGTAAACATTTTTCCCTATTTCTCTTGGGTGTTCCACAGAACTAGTTGGGAAAGTAGGAAAAAATTTATGAGAATTTATTATTTTATCTAGTTTTTTTTCTCTACTACTCTTTGTCAGAACCATGTTTGAAGGAGTTAGAACTCTCTGTTACACTAATTTATTTTTCTGAATGAGAAGTTTTGGTTGACTGAGAGACACTGTAAACATTTATGCCAGATTCTCTGCACAACCAGTCCCAGTGGTCATCTAGAGCCTCCATTCAGATTAACACAGGCTACATACTGGATTTCTAGCCGTAAAAAAGTTTAACACATCAACATTTAAAACAGTCCACAGCCAGGCCACACCTGTAGCATTTTCCTTTTCTGACTGCATTTCCCATCTACATCCCCCTCAACACCAGGATTTAAATGTTTCTTTAAAATCCACATCCCACTTCTGACCACTGCTTGGTCTTTAACTGGAGCAAAGGAAAACACTTCTCTGAGGTGCAAGATGAAGAAGTAGCAGCAATTGCAGTACCCACCTTTTTCTGGCTCTGGGGGTTTGATTTGGTGCCTTTTCCCCAGTCCCTGACTCAGAGTTTATACCCAGGGCTGTACCTCTCACAAGCTGCTCCAGGTTTCTTGGGAGAAAGCATTAGTTTTATGCCATTTCTCAGAAATATATTCCCTGGCACCTGCACCCCAAGGGCTTCTCCAGACTCATCCATTGCATTGAGGCAAAGGGATTGAACTCCACCTAAGTGGGATGAGGACGAAGACTCCAAAAAAACACCTACATCTATAGAAATCAGCATTCCTTCTTTTTCCTGCCACCCAAGCCCCTGGAAGCTCAGCTCTTCTGCAAAATCCTTGTCTTAGCATCAGCCTCAGCCCCACCCTGAGCCCAGGGACATCTCTCAGAGCAGGTCCCAGCACTAACCCATGTCCCCAAGTGCCACACCCACAAGGCTGTTAAATCCCTTTCAGAACACTATTCTATGAGTGAAAAAATGTACTGAATTATGGACTACATCCATGGATGCATCACAGATAAGGCAGAAGAAATTTCTCTGCAACAATTTTATGTCAAAACTGTACTTGAATATTTCGTATAGCCCTTGTCCCTTTCACTAGAACTAAGGAATTGTGAAGGAAGCCACTGAGATGCAGAGAATTAAAAGCATTTTCCATTCCAACAGGTAAGAAAATTTATATCTTTCTTAGGAAAAAACTCTAAAAATCAAGAAAATAATTTGAAATACCAGTTAGTGTAGTAGTAAACCAGAAGAATTTTCTTTTAGTAATCCTCTTTCTGCCATGTACCACTGCATGACAGCGGCTCTAATTTTTAGGCAATGCTTACTAATGAGGAGGCCTCTTCACACTTGTAGGACTCCTAAGAAAGAAACACTGCATACCTGGTTTAGAAATGCCTAATTTGCCCCAGTTTATTATTCTAAGTTTTGGAAAGTAACATCAGTACCAAAATCAACAGGAACTTTTATTACTGAACACTTTAAAGATTAGTTTCCTGACATGGAATTTTTAGACTACCACACTACTATGAATCATTTGTAGGGCTGGAATTTTAACACAACACGTTCCTTCCACATGCTGAGATCCTCAAATGGGGAGCAGAGAAATTCTCAAGAAACATAAAAGAGCAACTTCATAGGGAAAAGTAATTAAATACTCAAAACCAGATGGGGGAGAAGCTGGTAAATTGAAATGACAGCTTGATCATGGACAAATGTATACCAAAAGAAGAGAGCTTAGCAATTTCAGAGAAATTTCGGATTGTTTAAGCGTGAACCTCAATGAAGTCATGTGGAAGGTGGATGATGCATCTGTGCATCACTGACTTTGTATTGCTAAGCCTTTTTCAAGTGGGACAGATAGTAAATGTCAGTTGTATTATACAACAGCCACATTCAGGACATGCTCTAACACTATTCCATAACAAAAGGTCACAGAGACTTCACTTCTTAAAACATTGTAGAGAAAAATCTAGTCTGTCAATCCAGTAGACAAACAAATTAGTTGCACAGTCCAGTGTTGAAATAATGGTGCCTTAGGCCCCTAAGAATGCAAATGCTAAACATTTGAAACCAGAAGCACATTTCCATAGCAATTATTTCCTTCACAAAAAAAATTAAAAAAAAGAATCCCAGCACTAATTTATATAGACTGGGAGTATCACCAATCACCAGGGAAGTACAGAACAACTTAATTGCTCATTTTTGAACTGCTTATTGCATCCTATTCCATAAGTGTTTATTAATATTAATTTTCACTGAGTTAAAATACCTCAAATTTAATCTTATTACCTTAATGTAAGTAAAGTTTATCAGTCTTAACTTCTCTGTAGAAATTACATACTGCACTGAGGTCAATATATTTCAAGACAGTGGATTTACTTAATTCCACTCTATGAGCACTTTCATGTCAAAATTCATGCTTTCAGAAATTTGAGAAGTAGAAAGAAACAGAGCTATATGTACATTTAAAGGCTACATTTTCTTCAAGAAAAATCTATATTTTCCACAACAAAAAGAGAAAGCATTCCACATCTTGACTTACTAAAGTTATTCTTAAAATTGCAATCCAATATTTTTTTCTATTGTTGATTTAATGAGGTTTGTTTGGATTTGATAGAAAAGACTTATGGGCATATCAGCTGGTCTGCTAAGTGGACACAAGTGTGTGGCGATATCTTGAGTATCTGAGAAAGAGAAATTAATTTAGAAGCAGAGAGAGAATGTGTACCCTAACGAGTATTTTGTAAATTCCTCAGTGGAGTGGCAGGCAAACCCCGCTGTGAGGACTGTCACAATTTCTGCAGCAATGAGAGAAAGAGAGATGAGAGACACAGAAGGAGAGACAATCACCACCTGAGGTACAGATCCAGCTGGATAGTGTTTTCAGGAAACAAATGAGATTCCAAGCCAGAGGATCACAAAATTCCCAGTGTAACTGAAAGGGGGCTTTTCTCCATTCAAAGCTAAACTAAAGGAAAAATGTTTTGCTTAAACTGCTCAGTGCCACAATATCAAAGCTTCCACCACACAACAATCAGCCAGGGTCATCCCATTCCCCATGGGAAGATGCTGAGGTGAAACACAGCATCAAGTAATGCGTGTTTTTCTTATAAATATTTAATACATTCATTTTAGCCTTAAGTTCTTCCTCTATTGAGCTATTATGGCCATGCCTCTATTATTAGTTTGCTCTAAATGATATTTATGAAAATTCTGCATACCAGTCTTAATATTCCTTGTCATTTTGCAGGATTTTAATCAGCTTTCCAAGATGCTCTGCTTCTGGTCAAATGATAATTTTCTCCAAACAGGGTCCCAAGTAGAGCTTAGTCACAACTTGGCTATGCAACAAAAGAGATCTTTCCAGCTCATGGTGACCCAAGCAGCACAGAGAGAAGAGGGGAAAAGCTTAGGTTAATTTCACTAGGTGAAGTAGCAAAATGTTTTCCTATTGAGGCTGAAATGAATTTGAGCTGCTACATGGAAAATACAGGATTTGATTGTTCTTGATTTTTCCTGTTGAAAATAAGGAGGAATTTTACTCATTTACAAAGTCCCGTGGTCTGTGAAAAATAATAAACTAAGGAAAAACATGTTTTGAAAAGAAATTAATTTAGTACAAGTAACCTTCTCAAGGAAAAGTTCAATTTACAATGAAGAAAGAAAATTTCCTAGTAGGTCTCACAAAAATCTTTGCAAATCTAATGCTTTTTATGTTCCCCCCACGTATTTCTAAAAAGGACCAAAACCCTGCTATGCTTTCAATTATGAAATTGATACAATTCAATTTTCTTGAAGAAATCCTTGTAGGTAAGGATAGGCATATGCCACCAGGCAAGAAAACACAATAAGAATGGCTCTGCACAACAAAACCATTCATTCTGAAAATATTATAAGCACATGGGTGCAGGGGGTTCCTTAGACTAACTGTAGTCTGGTTTTGTGTATCAAAAAACCCATTAGGTGGTGAAGTGTGTAAACTATATTCTCAAGGTTGCATTGTGATTTAGTACCATTAAGAAGAAATCCAGCTTTTATACTTCCAAGACCACTCTCTGATGCTGCATAGAGCACAGTAACTGTGGGTGATCTGGAGGGTCACTGTTACAGCACACAGGATCAAAAATAAAACAAACCAAGGTAAGCACACCTTAAAGTTTCCAGTCAGTCAGAATTTAGAAAAGGATCTGCACAGTTTTAAGTACATTAATGGTTTCAATTGTCTTAGTAGAGCTTGGCTAAGTTTATATACCTTGTGATCTGTATCCTTTGCTAAAATACAGTCCAGAATCAGTCAATTAAAATGGTTTTTACATTGCAAGCCCATGTAGAATTTTAACCTAAATTATATCTCTTGAAATTCAGAAACATCTTGCCCTTTCTTAATATTGATGTAGATCATTCATTTACCCAACTATTTGTTTCCCTTTCTGTTCAGAAGTACTTTCAGGACAGAAGTCTTAATAAGAACAAGTATGGCAACATCCTCCTCACCTCTCAAAATTGCTAAAGGCACAAAACATCAAAATATTTCAATCTCAAGGAACTCAGGGAATGAGACAAGTTTATTTTACTTCTCTTTTTTTTCATCATCTATAGAGTAGTATGGACTAGCACAGACACCAGGGAGTATAATCAGGTAATTCATCCTGTACAATTAGTTTTAAAATGGTAACATTCTTTTGGTGAATATCTGTAGGCACAGAATACAGGTCTCCAGCTTTGCTACACCAAAAAAAGTGTTACTTTATACTACTGATCCATATAGCAAGACAGTGAGACTATGGAAGCACTACAAAATGAAAATAAAGACTGAGAGAGAGCCATTTCATGGCCACATTTGGAAGTGCAAATTATGGTCTTTGAAGACAAACAAAACACTTTTATTAGCACAATTCAAAGTGTCAGACCCTTGATTTCCACATGACATGACACAATAAAAATTGTAAATCTTCAGCCTTACTCATGACTGTAACCAACAGTGAGTGACTAATGATAACACATTAACACCACAGTTTCAGCTAAACTGACTTGATATGATAATTTATGTAGTTCAGATAAATGTGTCGGCTAAATGTAAATCAATTGTTGCATGGCATTAGTCAAAGACCTAATGCTCACTGGAACTTGCAAAGTTTTGTCTGGGTCTCTTATCAGAACACTGTCAAAAGGATTGTCATGAAGAACTTACATATTTTTATCAAATTATACTGTCTAACCTCTGAAAGAAGTGGTGGAGTCCAACAGACACAGGGTAGAGAGGTTAAAGAGATTCCTTGAACAGTACGAACTGCAAAACCTCATGCAGCAAACATTTCCCTAAAATATCTGGAGAAAACCGGGCCAAAATACAATAGTGAGCATAGATCTCATAAGGTCACACCCTTGGGAACTCCTTTGCCTTTCTAATTTTGTTACTGTTCTCAGTGTAAAAGATTAATGAATGATGTACTTAAAATATCTAAAACTGCTGGATGTGATAACCTACACAAAAACTTAAATCAAAAGTTACAGTTTTGTAAATATACTCCTGTGAAGGTCAGGAAATTCATGAACATGCTTAAGCTTGGAGAGAAAACTGGATCTAGCAGCTGCAGGAAAATACAGTTGCTTAGCAGCTGTCCCAGATTGTTCTGGTGCCTTCACTTACAGAGTCTTTAGGGTCATCTTGAAACAACAGAGATTTTGGTCTTGGTCTGCTACTGTACTTTGTTAATATCCTCAGGGTATGCTTGCAAATAGGAGTCACAAAAGGAATGTATTGCATCTTCCCAGATTCTGATGAGTCATTTAGTAAACTTCATTCCCATCCACAATCCTTCACCACTTTTGGAAATGTTGCATGGGAAACAATTATGAAAAACAAAGAGAATCCCTACTCTGTAAGTTTAATCTTCATTAAACACCTGAAATAAAAATAGTTAATTTTTAAAAAGATAAGCTTGTGTTTCATAATGTTATAGTGATAATTATTTTTGATGTGATGAAGCATTTTCATATATCAAGCTATACTTGGAGTATGAATGTTGAAAAAGTATCCATTCTTACCTTCTATTTTCCACATATAACAGATTCCTTAACAGAACACAAGAACAGAACATAAAGTTTCTTATTTTTCTTCTTCAACCTACCTTTTATATAGTAAATAGTTATTGTATACCATTAAAGTGAAATATTGAAATTATTTAATTAACCTTTTTTGACCTCTGTAAAATGCAAAAGCTATAAATATGGAGCAAATCAAATTGAGTTCTGCTGTAGGCAAGAAACCAGCCTCCAGTGGATTGCCTGCTGCTCAGATAGCATTTGCTAATTTCAGTCTTTATACTTCCACAGGAAAAACTGAGGGTACACACGCAGCATAGCTGTGTTTAGTGATTTTCTATAGTTTGGTGTTACAAAAATCATTCTGATCTTAAAAAATGAGACATAGCTTAATCCAATTAATTCAGGCACAGTTAAATCTCTGTTGTAAGTGAAAAATTTCAGACAACTAACGTTGAGAAAAATAATTTTTTTAATGACATTTTGTATGTGTCCCTACTTACCCCTATTTCCACAGAAAGCCTCTAGCAAGGGCTAATTTACAGGTCACTCTAATCTTATCATTTGTCACTTAAAAACTTACTGACAATATGCTACAACACAGTCCTGATATTAATGAAAAAACCCAGCACCCATAATTTAGACCCATAAGAATCAAAATCTTGCTTTATACGTCATTATTTTAAAGTTAGTACCATCTTCTAACCACTGAAGTATTAATGACAACCAAATGCACTTGCCAAAAACAATTTTATGATTGTCAGAGAATCTAGATTCGCTTTATTAGTACCTTGAAAACCTTTTTATAGTTTCTTCTGCTCCTCTGTCATAAATATTCTCCCTTATAACTCCTATATCTCACTGCTATAGAAACTTGAATATTGGATGCTAATCCATTAAATCTTCTGTATTACAGGTTTCTTATGGCTGCACGTAGTGCAACACATACTTTTTATAATTCTTAATTCTATTTCCCACCTAGGAGCAAACTGTCTGATTTGATTGTCCTGTATCACAATGGCAAGTGATGTAATGAAACACTTTACTGCGTTGTTATGTTTTAAAAGCATTAAAAACCATCTAGCAAACTTATAAAAGCTTGTATTCCATAGATTTCTAGGATTCACATGCATTTCAATTTGATCACAGATAACAATGTTTTGCTAAAAAAAAATATAGGTTTATTTACTTGCAAAATAATGGAGCAGTTACAGTAACAAACACCTCTCACCTACTCTGAAACAACAGTTTAACAGACTGACATGTTGTTGTATTTTGCATAATTCCTTCCAGTTTACTCCTTTTCAAGTAGATTTCCACTATTTTTCTTCCAAAGATGAGTGAAGTCAGTTCCATATTTTGAGCCAGTAACAATTTGCAACGTAAGTCATTATTTATCTTAGTAGTCAAAATGCCTGTGTTCATTTGTGATTTATTGGCTTAATACAAGAGATTCACACTCTCCAGGGTAAAAAAAATATCCTGACACTTTCACTGACTTCATTCATAATGATTATGCTTCTGAGATAGAACAGATTTAAAGTGTTAGGCAAATATTTCAGAAGACTGACTAGATCAAAGCTGGTAAGCTCATACAAAAAAAAAAAAAAGTAAATAACTGAATCCTAATAAATGACCAAATAGATACACAAAGCCATGTTAACATCACTAAAATTGAAAAATCAAAGACTTAAGAAATACCAGGATTCAGAATTGCCTATGCAACCTTAATTTGTCCTCGTTCTGCAGATACATTATAATGAAGTATTTAATTAAGATTAATGTCAAAGGTAACCACTAATTCCAAGTGGCCAATTTTCATTACACAGCTCTGTGTGTTCTTAGTCCAGTTCACACTGGTTTTAGGATGCCTGCAGTACTTCACATTCCTGCAGATAAGACACTTTGGTATGAAGCTGGGAACTGAGAAAATGAGCATTAATATCAATTTATTAGCACTGTAAAAACATTTGGTCTGAGTGACTTACCTAACATCAGAGAGGAACTCTGAGGCATAGTGAAACATAATCCAATTCTCAAAGGCCTCATTTAGTTTCTCAGAGACTGTCTTTCCCACTTCTTTCAGACCTCTGCCATATTGAACACATATTTTCCATTTTTTCTTCAGCTAATGAATTAGTGATTCTATCTATCAGTGTCTTCCTTCTCCTCAAACCCATGAATCATCCCCAGAGCTTCTTCTTGGGCTGATTGAGCCCAAGGCTTTGTGTTATGTGGAGGAGGGGTAGAACAGGACAACAGATGGACAAGGCACGGAAGAAAACAGAAGGAAGAGCTATCAGGCAGTTTTAGTTCATCATATAAAAATGCAAAAGCAACATAAAGATTGTATAACTAACAAGTTCATGTCTTTCATTATGACCATCTCCAAACTATAAGATCCTTACACACAGTAAATGTATGTATTTCCCTAAAATTTATGGGAGTGAATGACGGAGAAAAAATGTTATCACATCGAGATCCATGCAGATCACCAAAGGCTTAGAGTCTTTAAATCCACCTGACATCTTTTTATTTGAGCTCATCAGTTAGGGAGCGGTATAGAAAATTACTATTTCCTAGAGGAGACAGTAACTTCCTAAATACTTTATCATATCAGATATTTACTAAAAGCAGATGCGTTATGACAGTGAGATACAATGAGTTTTGGGCCCTGCAAAGCAGTTTGGGTACTGACATTTCTTCCTTTTGTTTAAAGCCTGAAGTTTTGTTATTCTCCTAGTTTGTCTCATCTACCAGTAGCTACTTTTATCATTCCCCTTTCCATTCCTCTGGCTTCTTAGCTTATGCTGTGTAAGTTGTACTACTTAAATCTCGATTTTCTCTTTCTTCCTTTGTGTCTTCCTTTTTCTGGTCTCTTGATTTTTTACTGTTGGACTTTATTTTCTGGTTTTTCATCACCACACAGTTTCCCTTTGTTACCTGTTTTCTAGTCTTGACTCATGCTCCACATCCTGTGGCCCCTAAGTCCTTGAGTCTGGACTCAAGGATTCTAAGTTCCTCTTTGAAGCTTTACTCTGCCTTACCCTTCTTATTTCCCAAATAATCTGCTGGTCCTAAACTCCTCATCTGGATGGCCTTAAATTCCTTTCATTCTGGGGTCTCAACATGTTCTCCTTGCTTTTGTTTTCCTTAATGACTGTTTATCTTCCCTCAGATTTCAACCTCAGCGTTATGCCAGCCTTTTTCATCCAGTCAACCTGTAGTCCTAATTTTACCCTGACCTTCCATCACACCTGTGCTTTTTCTAGAGCTAGTCTCCCAAAATAATTTGTCTGAATATATTTTACCTTCCTCCCTTGTGGATTTTTCCTCTGTTCCTTTTTTTTTTTGTTGTACCACATGACATCCTTTTGATTCTGCCTAGCGTCAGCAGATCAAAAGACGACACAAATCTCTGAAACCAAAGACTTAGATCTATTCCCAACTCCTTGGGAACTGTGGTCTCTCAGACTACATCTGCTGGGAATTAACAGGAGCAGGGCTGCTTCCTAAGGAAAGGTGAGCCAGGAACACAGGGATGCCCAGCCCACGAGGACAGAGGCCTCACCACCCACACCCCAGTCCCACAGTGCTGAAGCAAGGACAGACCCAGAGGTTATAGCAAAGTCCAGCCAGGACTCCAGACTGTAAGGCAATGTCACAGTCCTGGAGCAGGTCAGAGACCACACTGTGAAGGCTGAGGTTAGGTTCAGTGGTCACAAGATCAAGAAATTGATTAAAATCTGGCTCAAAGTATTCCATGACCAAGTAGGAGTAGGACTAAGCTAGAGACATGCACTCTCCTGACACAGATCAGCTTAAACAGAGCTCCTGAGCCCATGGGTGTGGGTGGAGACCCCAGATGAACGGGATCATTAGGGGTTATTAATTCCCTCAGCATCCTGACTGAACAGAAGAGCAAATACCGGAGAACACAATTTCTCATATTCCCTGGTTTCTTCGGTGTGCATGCCAGGATACAATCAAGCAGGTCTTCAATAAGGACAATTGTGGCACCAGAACTGGTCAGACAGAGGTCAAGCAGAGTCTGCTCTTTCTGCTCCTAACGGTGGTATCTAACATTACAATCTCATTCCCATTGCTGGAAAGAGCACTGGTAATCCAGTCTAGCTGTATTTCACTGCTAGATCATCTAATTCTTGGGAGGCTGTTAGCAGAGACAGAATATGTAGAAATTATAAAGGCTATAATCTTTAAAGTCAGTTGTGTGCTTTTTTTAAATTTCCCTTAGGCTTATGCCTTCGGCTGATTTTCATAGAGACAGCAAAAGAAATGCTCTTTTCACAAAGGTCCTATGAATTCTTAGAGCCTTGCCTTAAAAAGCATGGATGTGCTTGAACAAATATTTTAGGAGTCTTTAGTATGGGCAAACTGATATATTTGTTCAATTCTATGAGTCTTACTCTGGATCAGTTAAAATACTTTGACTTGTATTTGGAAACATTTTCAATAATGGGATGCAATAATGTGAAAATCTTAGCCTGAAAAAACCCAAATGTTGGGTTCTAAATGTCTAAAGCCTCCTTTATATGACCAGAACACGTGAGAAAACCATTGTATTCTTGTCAGTAATCGAAACTGCTCTTAAGAAAGTAAAATGGATGACATGATGTTCTACAGAAGGAACAACTCCCTTCTTACTGAGATTTTGAATACTTCTTTGTCTCTTCAGCTGGGTGCAAGAGAGGTCTGTGCTTAAGTGATAAAAGGCAAAGCAATTACAAATTAGAAAACATTAGAAATAAAAAAAATAAAAAATTAGATAAATGGAAAAATACATATTCCAAAGATGTCATCTTGGATGTATTCTAAACTATATGCAAATCTGTTCAAGCACATTTAAGACACAATTAGTGTCTATTTAATTCCATGCATTAATATGTTTCTATGGCCAACTGTAACATGCATTACATAGAATCACAGAATATCCTGCATTGGAAGGGCTCCACAAGGATCAGAGAATCAGAGAATCAGAGAATATCCTGAGTTGGAAGGGAGCCATCAGGATCACTGAGTCAAACTCCTGGTCCTGCACAGGACACCCAAAGAACTACACCATGTGCCTGAGAGCATTGTCCAAATGCTTCTTGAGCTCTGTCAGGCTTGGTGCTGTGACCACTGCCCAGGGGTTCCAGTGCCCAACCACCCTCTGGATTCCACAGCCATGGCTGGAAGTTTTAAAAAAATCCCAAGGAAGTAATGGTATAAGAGCTGGTAAAGTTATATAACTCCCCAATTCTGTCATTTTGGGTAGGGAACAGTTCTTCAAGTAGTTGCTTCTTGGTTGAGGGTTAGAAGGCGTAGGAAAGTACACACTTCTGCTAATTATCAAACACTCTAGGAAGTGGGAGACCTAACTAGGATATATGGAGAATCATGTTAGCAGCACCATTTTTTCTGCGTCTTCATTCCACAAATTATATGGATGAGAGGTCAGGTAATGAATAAGATAATTCTGCTTCCACTCATCATTGGTAATTCTCTTCTGCAATTATATTCACCAACTCAAAATGTAGATTAGGTATTTTTCAATGAGAATGATACCAGTGAGGTTTGACCTTGGTTTACTTTGCATTGGCATTGCATCGACAGGGTTGTTTTATAGACTTTTTTCTTCTCCAAAAGTCTGTGAAATATCTCACATTTATAATTGCTTTATAAATGGGACTTCATCCCACACATATTTTATATGTAGTATTCGCAGCAAGCAATTCCTTTTACTTGCTTCATCTTACTAACTAACATAGAACAAAATTTCACTGAATTCATAATATTGCTCTGGAACTGATACATTCTGTATATTTACACACCAATATGTTTTATGGAAATGAACACATTTCTTCTCTGGAGCATATTTTCAAACTTCAATTGCTCTTTACTGAAGCCAACTTTTTTTTTTCAAACAAAAAAAAAGTGCAATGCGTTTCATGTCTATATATTTTTATTCACGCCAATGTATTTTCACAGTTGGATAGATTTAACTAAATTACTGGTTACAGTATTTGTTCAAACCATTGCATTTTTGCTGGCATCTGGTAAGTAAATGTTATCTGGCCTTTTTTTTTTTTTTAAGTAATCAGCTTCCAACAAACCCAAACCATTAAAAACAACAGCGACTCACCTCCACCACTCAAAATTTCTTGCCCAAAGCAAGTAAAACCCCAACCCTGCTGCTGCAGCTGCTGCAGTATGGTAAAGGGTAATGCAGAAGGGAAATGCACAGACTCCAGTGACGAACAGCTGGTGCTCTGATTTCCACACAGGCCGGGACTGGTGCACCAGGCGGGGAAATGCACTTTCTGTGATCCCTCCTGGATCTAGGGACCCTCCACATGAGGGAAGCAATGGTGCCACTTTCAGGTGTGGTGGGGCAAATAGAAGCATTAAGGACTTTTTAAGGACTACTGCAGGAGGCTGTTTTTCAGACAGAGATTTCTTCAAGGCCAGGAGGCAACTGCAGTGGGGTTTTCTCACAAGATTATTTTTTTTTACTGAGCCATGCAAATAAATCTCACTTTCCAAATTGCTGTTTTTAATGCGATTGTGAGTGTTTAGCAGTTTTGCAACTGAGGATAGATCTGTCTCTAACTTCTGTCACTAGCAGCTTGCTGTCTCCTTATTTCCTGTGGGGCTTTTTTAGTTGGTTTTGGAACTCTGCAGCCATATTTTGACTACTTCTTCACTACTCTCTAGATTATACAAAATTTACTTTAAGATATCTATTATAGGACATAGCACAGAACAATTGTTTCTAGAGCTATGTTTCCCAGCTTGTAACACCGGAAGTTTCTCTCTCCTTAAATTATCTATACATCTTCCACCATTTGCTGAACTCAACAAAACCATAATATTTTGCCAAATATACGTTTTCCTTGGGTTACTTCTCCCTAATTACTGATCATTGATGCTATCAAGGAGAGTTATTAAAAAGCATGATTATCCCTTCAGATTTTGCTTGTCTTCCAAGGCAAACTCTAGAGGTACTCTAACCCAACTCAACAGAGATGGCTCCTTCTAGAAGAGCGGGAGTTTAGCTTTTCAGAGAGAAGCCCAAGGCCTTGCTGATCAGGAGAAAAAGTGTGCAAGAAAATTAATCAGATCATGTAGCACACCCAGACATGAAGCAGTCGGTGATCCCAGCTGTCTTTTGTGACTGCATGCAGTTCCACCAACTATTCACCCATACCTGTGAGATCTTCACCACCTAGAAAAGGATGAACAGGAAATAATGGAGAGGAAACAACTAAGAAAGCTGGCTGCTCTGCTGGAGGAAGGGTTTGTCTGTTCTTTTTTGAGTGAAAACCAACAAGAAAAAGATTGGGAAGTAGGAGAATGTGATGTAAGATCCATGCTGAAAGTGTAAGGGAAGTTGAGCAACTTGTTATGTACCAATTTAATGAGAGGAAATACTTGAGGACTCTTTCTGAATCATGCTTGGGGATTAAATTGTTTTGCTTTCTTTAGCATTAGGAATATTTGTACATATGAACATTTGTACATGTCACCTTGATGAACAACAGGATTATGCAGAAGAACATATTCCTGGTTCTGATAAAATTTTTGCCTTCTGCATCTGATTTTCAGCATTATCTCTTATTATCTCTTATACCCTAATATTTTAGGGTATTACTCTTTACTCTGTTCTGAAGTGTGTTTCCTGAAGAAGCCCTGCTGCCCTTTTGGTCTGGAAGCAAGGAAGCTTCTGGCCATGCTGCTCATGAGCTCCAGCTCCACAGACCAATTGCAAAGTTCTGTGTTTGGTTCAGATGTCAGCTGCCACTGGATGTCATAAGATGCGTTACTATGCCTACAGAAACGACGAAATTAGCACAGTTGAGTTAATCAGTAGAAGTATGACATCATGCCTGGCAGTCGAAATGATTTTATTGATACATTTTTCAGATATATAGTTAGTCAAAAATCCAAGGGACTTTTGCTGGAAATTTTTTTCTCTATCAATATGTTGCTAGCTCATTTCAGACCCATCTAAGCCAGAAATGACCGGCAAGAACTGGTATTTCTGGTTATACTCCTGACATGGGGCATGATGTGATGTCCATGTTACTGAATTCTGGGAAGAAAAGGTCAGCTGCTGTTTCTAAACACTCAGATCAACTTTTCCAAGTGTACTAATATGGCAAGGACTTGAAAACCCCATGATGTACAGACAGGCACTTCATTCCTACACCTGCCAGAGGACCCCGTTTTACATCTTTTAATCACCAAGCTGGGAAGACACTTGTATCTTTCCTGTAATGTTTCCTGGAACAAGACTACAATCAAAAGTATGTCTTGTCAAAAGTACAGAGCTATCAGCTGTCATAATTAATGCAAAAGCACTTCAGGATGGATTACAGTCCTGCCTTAGTAAAGGATTTACATTGCTTATTTTGTGGGAATTGGTTTTTTAATTTCCTCCACCAGCAACTAAAAAAAAAAAAAAAAAGCATTTGTTGACATTTATAGGGCTGCCTTAAAAATGATGACTTGATCCTTTTTTAAGTCTTCTAATAGATTCTGGCAATCATTCCCCATTCATTACTGCTGTACCTGCACTGAACCTTAAGAACAGTTGTAAAAGCTTTGCCTGTTGTGTCTTTTTTCACTGAGAATAAAAGTCCAAGTAGAGCAAATATCTACTCATGCATTCGAGACAGACTACAACTGCTTCCCTGTCCTAGGAGACATTCCAGAGCAACATCCTCTATAGTGTTAACATAGTCCTCCAAAGGCATGGGGATGGATGTGGTGGTCCTTTGCTACAAAATCATACAAATGCTAGAACTTAAAAATGTAGTTCTGTGATTTGATTCTGTATTTGATGTGAACATCTTTTGGAGATAGGGGGAACTCAGTATAAATCCTGATGCAGTCTCAACTGCTGCCAGGCATAATCATCACTTGCTAATGAACAAAGTGGAAGATACGACTACAGAATATGTAACTTCCCAGATCCCACTCCAGTGCAAGCTCTTCGAGGTGAAGTTGACAACTGATCACACTTCCTTGACGATCTGAGACCATGCCCCCTTCAGAGAAATGAGCTTTTAAAGAGCTTCCCTCTCCTGCAGGTAAGACTATTTCACCACTTATCTCTGCAAAGCTCTTTGCTGTCAAAGAGCTGGGACATCAAGGTGGAATTCAGAGAGGTAGTGTGGGAAACATACTGCATGGTGTAGGGGAGAAAACCTCAACAGGGAAAGCATGGAACCAGAACTGGATAAATACCTGGTCATTACAGGCATTTGGGTGCACGGGAATCCTGCTTTCTACAGGATGAGGCAACACGATTCCTCCATAGGGTGTTTACAGACAGATCCAGCAACTTAAAAACCAGGCATTTTGATTTTACTGAGAGGCTTAGGCAAAAGGTGGCCCATACAGTGCTAAACACCAAATACACAAAGGTGAAGTGTCGGCCCGCCCCCTCGGATTTCTCATGACGTTCAGTGTCTTATCTTTCGGAACACAAGCAATTCCGGACCACGAGCTCAATGCTATCAACCCTCCCAAGAAACCTTCCAAAGAAAAAACTGTCTCCACACCATACAGACTCCGGGCAACACCGCGAAAAGTCCAGGAAGCTCTTTATTGCCATTGTTCGGGCGCCGATCTCATCGCCGCCGCGGTGAAGGCGCCTGCACGAGATTCGTTCCCACGAACACGGAGACTCAGCCAGCCCTTCTTTTATCCGCTGTTCTCGGGGAGGAAAAGCAGAGGGAGGAGAAGGGGCTTTGGGCAGCGGCCGGCCCAAGGGGCCGTGTCCCTCGCACAGCGCCGGGCCGCCCCCGCGTCCCGCGGCGCTCCCG